>JAHDVE020011870.1:0-108285 GCA_022606495.2 Halesus radiatus
AAATTAATGCCAAAAAGTGAAATAGCGTCTATTGAAGAAGTTGGTATATTCCTTAATTCATTAAATCAGGAGGAGATTTGTTTCTCATGTTTTATTATCCGTAGGCCAGTGGCTTATATTCTATCTTCGTGTAATAAAATAGAACTGTATAATATAATTGAACGACTTTGAAGACTATTCGGCTTTGTCTTTCGATTGAGATGGCATTAAGTTCTTCAAAGGCGCTAATTAATTCGTTTCCGAGATACACCCGGAAGTCGATCAGTGCTTAATCAAATAATAATACATGAGCTCACCTTTATTGATGACTAGAGCGATCACCAACCATCAGCTTTAGTGCGAATAAAGCAGTATTTTCAACTGATTTCAATCGTAACACCACAACAACAACAAATAATTATAAATTTTAATATCGATTCCGCTCGGTGGATTTTTCAATTTACTTAAATGGATAATAATAATAATAATTCGATTACTTCTTTATCGCAGTTTTCATGGGAAAATCACCGCAAGGTAAAATATATAAAATTGAAATAATATGGTAGAAGAAGTCGGGGATACCCGAGGAATGCATTGCACGATCAAGTGAACCAAATACTTACTTAAGTCAGGCCATTTCAAGAGTTAGAATAACAGAAGAGTACCTATGAGACGATGTATAAATCTGAATGAAGCAGTGAGTATTTGCTAAAACCGAGCTTTTATGGCGGTTTGCCTTCTCTGCCTAATTTCATTCCCTTTCCCATTTCCAACCTTTCCCTTACTGTATAAGCAAATTCCTCGACCTCCGGTGCTGTACACGTAGTGTACAGGTGTATGAGTGATGAAAACGAGGAAAAAATATCGTCCATGCATAAAATGTATGATACATTACAGACAGCATACCGCTGGCTACCACTTACGACCGCGCATCGTGGTACGGTAAGCGAAACGACGTATAGCGCCCTTGAGGAGATTTTTCACAAAAACGGCGCTATATAAATCGTCCAAGTATTATTATTATTATTATTAAACATTGGCGATTTATCAAAGCACGCAGACATACTTAAATACGGCGTGTAAATAGCCACATCGAAAAATGGCTTTATACCCTGATAAAAACAACAACAAATAAAGAATGAAGATTCTCTGTCTGGCGCAACTGCAATAAATGGGTCAAATTCAATGAAACTACCACTAACTTAAATCAGAGATTTCATCTGCCAGTCCAGAAGGTCCACTTCTCGAGGTTTGGTCGATTTTCTTTTACAAGAGTTCACAGCACATATAATATTCGAGACAGCAAACTCTTCTTTCCATTACTTGGAGTACAATACTGATCAAATTTTGCCCAATTTTATGCTGACCGCCAATCTTTCACACGTATGCAAAAATAGCGCACGTTACTGACCTCTGTTGTGCATTCAGAGAACACTAACTCGTTAGGGCGAGTTTCAATGTGCAGAGCCAGACATATTACATCGCTTACCAGAGAAAAATATCTAATGAAATGTTGGTGTAATAGATACAAATATTTTTCCAAAAATATTTAACATGACTATAATATACATAAATAAACAATACGGTGATCAACCAGATATATTAACTAATTTTTTTCCCGACTGTTCGACATTTTTTCTGTTACGTTTGGTAAATATGTACTTGGGCATACATTTTAATTATTTTATCCAATTCATTCAACGAACACCTACAATATGACAGTGTGGTTAATATATTTACGGAGATATTGAAATAATAAAAGACTTATCAAATCAGGTGACAGCACCGGCATTTGTGGATTACATAAATGGTACTAACTAAAAAACGTAAAACAACTACCTAAGTATATGATATATTATATGCGGCAAGATGTATTTAATTCACATTTAATGATTTTTTTATTCAAAACTGTCCCATAATGGAAAATATCCCTAGTTGGATAGTAACATCAAAACTTGCAATTCTTCCGTAACTAATATTTTTTTCTGTACTAAATAAATAAAAAAATTCCAGGAAGGAGTTTTTTTTATAATACAATGGTTGTATATCGCAGATCAAATGTTTTTAATAATTTTTTTAGAATTCTTATTAATCTTATTGCATTATCATGTTCCTCTAGTAATATTTTAATATAATTACGAAATCTTACTTAAATATTTTTATCAAACTTAAAATATACTTGACCAAATTCATATTCTTCATATAAAACCATGTACAATATTACCTTAGAACGGGGTACCCCAGTAAGGTTATATTTTTTTGCGAATTTTTGTTAAACTTTAAGAAATAAAAAATAAAAAATAAATAAAAAATAAAAAATAAAAAATAAAAAATAAAAAATAAAAAATAAAAAATAAAAAATAAAAAATAAAAAATAAAAAATAAAAAATAAAAAATAAAAAATAAAAAATAAAAAATAAAAATAAATAAAATAAAATAAAAAAATACTTAGACATATTCTTACAGAAGACATAAACGATTTGGAAGATGTGGAACGACAAAGAAGAGCCATTCATATGCGCGCCGGAATGCTCTCAAGGCGGTTCTACCACTGTAGCGACGATGTCAGTAAACTGCTTTTTAAGACATACTGCACTGCCCTTTACACACGTGAGCTGTGGACACGATACTCAGCAGCGCAATAGGATAACCTGAGAGTATGCAACTTTTACAACTTCCAAGGTTCTAGAGTGCCTTTACGATATTCACTCAAGAAAGGGTCCACTCATTCCCTGTCTTACTTTGCCATCGACTAGCCAGCTTCTGGGGCAGGACACGGTCAAGAAGGATAAGTCAACCAACGCCATTATTATGGCAGCATTCTAGTGGCTCGACTCTTCACTCAACGAGCGATGGATGCAGATGATGCAGCTACCACCCTGAAAGACGATCTCTTAATTTAATTTATTTAACGTTCATAACTATTACGTTTGTCGTTTTCTTTCTTTTATTTTTATTTCTTTTTATATATTTTCATTTTTTTTTATTTCTATTTTTACTACTTTTATATGCCATATCTCATTTAATATGGCAGATTGGGTTTGCACTATCCACCCAGTCCTACTGGATTAAAAACTTACATATATACGTTGAATAATTTCTCGGTTTACCCCCGTAATGTGGTCTTTAGATGGATTTTTTAACTCCTGACGTTTCGGAGAAATCACACTGTCCATCTACGGAGGCCTTATGTCTTGTGTTTTGTTTTGAACTGATCGCGTGCGCATGTCCGTTCAATCCAGAAGTCAAGACCTAAAGTCAATATTATATATATATATATATATATATAAGTCAAGGTCTTGACTTGCTTTTTTTAATATATTTTTCGATTAAAATCTCTTTTCATACTTTTTACTAAATAAAACAGGTTGCCTACCCCTTAATTGTAGGATTAGAGGCTTATGCAAGATGGAATCTATCAGGTACCGAAATAATCATTATACCTGGCTTCACGTTGATTAAGCCGCTCTCGCCCCAAATAACCTAATCATTAAGGGTCATTACCCTGTGAGCATTAAATTAGCGAGGTTCACTACATCTTTGAAAATAAAAAGACACCAAGTTTGTCACTTTGATGGGCGATAAAACTGTCAAAAATAAGCCTTTTATATCCTATTTTTTATTTTTAAAAGCTTTTAAATACAAAATGAATCATTTTAGTAACATTTTTCAGCATTAAAGAGAGTTTTCATGACCTTGATTGATACCCCATTATATTCAAAATAACGATATTACTTACAATTTTTGTAAAATTACCAAGGGATGAAAGAAGCTGTAAAATTACGCCATTTTGTCAAAATGCCATAAATAATATTGGGTGTTTTTAAAAGCATAGTTTAAAATAAGACACCATACTCTTAATACCAAAAATAGATTTGACTTTAAAATTGTGATTCGGAAACTGCACAATTAGAAACAAGACCCAAACTTTTGAAAAATAGGAATTAGGATTAAATAATAACTGTAAAAAACACGAAAGGGGGAAAAGAATACATTGCTGTTAAATTTTAAAAGAATGCGCAAATTAAGATCGTAAACAGAACTGAAGAATTTTTATATAAATTAAAAATGTACTTTGTATTTACCACTTTAATTAAAATATATAAATATTTCTCTACATGTTTCGATAGCAATGCTATCATCTTCAGGAATAAATGAATACTAAAAAATAATTTCAAGTATAGAAAAATGATAAAAAATTTAAAACAATAATTTAAGAATATACAAAATATGAGCATAAACAAAAATGAATTAAAGTAGGTAAGTAACACATAAAAAATGTTAATGACAAAATAATTATAAAACATTGAATAATACATTTAAATTAGAAATATAAATAAAAATTATCATTATTAATATTAATATGAAAATAAATTTAAGAGATAGCTATTTTTAAAAAATATTTGATTATTTATTAAATTTAATTCGCTATTAACACTTTTTCTTATTTCTAAAATTTCAAATTTATCTAATTGTAAACCAGTTGTATTTGTATGTAAAACTTTTAAACCTTTATTTATATCAAATATATATTATTTATATTCATTTATTCCTGAAGATGATAGCATTGCTATCGAAACATGTAGAGAAATATTTATATATTTTAATTAAAGTGGTAAATACAAAGTATATTTTTAATTTATATAATTAATAATGATGCCACAAAGTTACCAAACATTTGAAGAAATTATGAAGAATTTTTATTTAAATTTGATGTAAATCAAATAACGAACCGTTTCGTCAACGGATCGTTATTCGCCCATTTTATATCTTCAATAATTGCCATTCGCTTGTTTTTACAAATGCAAATTATATATTGTCTTTTTAATTAAAATGGTGCTCGGTTTCAAATAAACATTCTCGGGCAACAACTGACAAGCGATAATTTGACAAAAGTTTGTCAAACGGCGAAATCCGGCGGTAGATCAAATATTAGTTAGAAATGGTATCAAGCGTTACGATCTAATGGTTATAAAATTGGTGCTGAGTAATTAAAAAACAAACAAAAAATTAAACCTAAGAAAAAGAACTTTGTATCAGCGGAATTTCTGTTAAACCTATAGATTATTTACTTGATTGCAATTGAGTTCTGGATGAAACTTTGAAATCATCATAAGGATAGCAGCCAATAATATGGGATTTATAAAAAATGGCGGATAATATTAACAAGTTTTGAACTTGAAGTATGATACCGGTGTTAATGGCGTAAATTGAACTAGGTAATTCTCATTAGGTAAGTTGGTTAAGCGGTTACCTCGGATAGGTAGAGGTCCTGGGTTTGAGTCCCAAATGCGACTGAAATCTTTTTAATTTCTGTTGTTTTTTCGGTTTCGTGGATCATTTGGGATGTGTTAATATTATCTTCTTCAATGATTAAATATTACAATGAGGTTTACAAACTTCAGTAAGTTATAAAAAAAAAATTGAATACAAAAGAGTAGTTTTTCGGGACTTTTTTGAATTGTATTTTTTTTTTCTTGGAAAATGAAATAAAAAAATTATTTAGATGTAGACATTTTTGACAATTCACCTCAAGTGGGGCATTGAAGAGAGTCGGTACGCCCGTCCGAGTCCAATGATTTCGATTCCCAAGGCGGTGGACTCACTATGAGTTCGCAACTCCGGATTCACTTCTTTCGAATTCACACTCAAGGAACGGCAAAGGTTTTGAATTGGAGTCTGAAACGAAAGGCGTCCCTATTCATTAGTGTAATATGCCGATTTTTGATTCCGGAACGGCAGACCTATGCGAATCGAAAGGAATGAAGACTGAGTCCGAGAAATCGAGTCCATGTGGCTAAACTCGGAATTGGAACCGAGTTTTTAAAATAAGTGGAATGACCCACCTCTTCGGTAGGCACAAATGTAACTTTTAGAACTAGAGACACTATCTGATGAGGTAGGTACCTTTTTATAAAACGTGATTCTTCGTTAAAAAGCTTATTTATGACATTTATAAATAAAATAAAAGTCTATTAAAATGAATTATAATATAATGTAATTGTTTTTTAAAGTTTTATTTCAAAATATTATGTCACTTGAAGATATTTCATCAATTAGTGTTATAATTATAATTACATAATTATTATACTACACTGAATGGACTGGATACAGACGAACACAGCATTTATAAAAAACATCACAAGTACACGAACACTACACAAGATAACATAATAAATTGTACACGAATACAGTTAAGACTGAAAGTGGTAAAAGAAACATAGGCCATATGGCTGTACGTATATATACAACCTCCATCCCGGTAGCCTGAAAACGGAGAATAGAATATGATCATTTAAAAAAAACTTTTCAATCTCCAAATAAGAGAGCACAATAACAATGAATAATACAAAAGAATCATAAATAAGATTGCTATTATATGTAAGATAGGAATAATGTGTAAGGTGTATAAATAATACAATGTAATATTAAGCAATACGACATATAACATAAGTATTAAAATAGGTTACGAATAATATGAATATAAGTAGTTAATTAATATATTATGTATATAGTTAAATTAAGAAACTGAAATAGTTATGTATTACTTTTAACTTAATAAATAATAAATTTTCTCACCTTTTTATACTTCATTATTATGCTAGTTTTTTTTATACATAATATTGCCATAATAAGTCAATACTAGTTTTTTCTTCTATATTTGTATAATGACACTATGAACTAAACTTGTCAATTTGACTCCCAAAACAGGATATCTTCCTAGTTGGTCAGTCAAACCGTTCTTTCATTTCTTGTTAAATAACATGTGTTTTTAAATAATAAATAGTATCATTATTATTTATTAAATCAATTAAATTAAACTATTTGGTTCAACAATCAGCAGAAGAAAAATAATTTTTAAGAATAAGATGGTTTGGGCATGTGGCGCGAATGAACGAAGAAAGGAGTGTAAGAAGAATGTATGACGCGAATGTGAATGGAAGAAGAAGCCGAGGACGTCCGAGGAAGACATGGCATGATCAAGTGAATCAAATACTTGAGTTGGGCCATGTCAGAAGTCGGAATAATAGAAGAGAATGTATGAGACGATGGATGAATGTGAATGAAGCAAGAAGTGTATGACAAGATCGAGTTGTTTGGCGGTCCGTCCTCTCTGCCTACCCCTGCGGGGAAACGGCGTGATGGTTAGTTAGTTAGTTAGTTCCATGCGTTTTCAAGGAGATCAAACTTAGTACGAATCTAAAACACCATTCAAATCGACCCATTATATTAGGTTACATGGAGAACATGTTTCATGAGAACAATCCCAGACTAGCTGAGCGAAATGCCTATGTAACCAACCAAATAAAAACACAAATTGTCTTGGGAATTTTAAAATATTGGAAAATTAGTGGGGAACTGAACTTTATTATAAAGTCAAAATGCGCTACCTCGGCGGCCATCTTGATTTTTTAGGTTTATTCACCCAATCGGTTCTCTAGCGGCGATCTGGAATTTCTCTATTA
Organism: Halesus radiatus; assembly: GCA_022606495.2. Lineage (NCBI taxonomy): Eukaryota > Metazoa > Arthropoda > Insecta > Trichoptera > Limnephilidae > Halesus > Halesus radiatus. Next base: position 7,446 of record JAHDVE020011870.1, read on the forward strand.
ATTGTAACTAACTAACTAACCATCACACCAGTTCTCCGCAGTGGTAAGCAGAGAGGACGGAACGCCAAAAAACTCGATCTTGGTATATACTTCCTGCTTCATTCACATTCACCCAGCGTCTCATACGGTCTCTTCCGTTATTCCGATTTCTGACATGACCAGGCTTCTTCTTCCATTCACATTCACGTCATATATTCTCCTTACACTCCTTTCGTCATTTATTCGCTCTAAATGCCATCTAAAAACCATCCAAGCGTCTCTGTATTAATCTTGCTCGTTATGCTTGCATTCGCTTATTAATTGTTATTGTTAATTCGAAAAAATCATATTTTTTATTAAATCTAAAGTAAATAAATTAAGGTCTTTAAGTATTTCAGTTGTTTACTAGAACAACTAGAGATCAACAAATGAACTAATGATCCTAAAGTAACGTTATTAAAAGTGGAAGGAAAAGAAACATAAAGTTTGTGGAAAAAAAAACGAAAAAATCTTATAATAATAACAAATTAGACTGTTTCAGTAAATTGACGTATTTTTAAAAAAATTTTGTTGGAATTTTATGTATTTATCATATTTGTTTAAGATGCACGCAATTGCAATATATAGCGACAATTAAAATGCCATCAACTTACTGTCGTCGTAGAAATGATGTTTTTTCAACTCATTACACCGTTATGATTTCCTTATAAACGACAATAAGTTAAGAAAATCAGAATTTCATCCACAGTGTTCATTTTTAAATTGTGGACTTTCATTTTAATGTAAAGCTTTACAAATGAAATAAAAGCTGTTATTGTTCAATTAAAAAAAACGACGTATTTATAAAAGAAAGTTTTGCGAAGTATTAAAATATGTCAAATTACTTCGTATTGTCATTTTTAATAAATTGAATAAGAAATTCTTTGTGAAAACGATTATTTAATATACAAATATGAACGCGTTTCGGAAGCGAAACTTTCTTCATCACGGTCTAAACTATACTAAGAAATAATGACAGGAATAAAAAAATAAAAAAAATATGCAAAATAGCAAAGTAAGAATAAATAAATTACAAGCAAAAGAATTAATATAAGTGATGAAAGTAGAGGAAATTTTCTATTTGCATTTTTTTACCTTTTTTAGTTATTTATTAATCTTCATAAATCATATTTACAAAGGAATGCTCGATGTCTGTACCACTGAGAAAATTTGTGTGTCGAGACATACGTAGGAGGTACATATGTTATGTTATTAAATAAAAATTAAAAACGAATTCGCTACAATTTAAAATAAGAATCTAGAGTCTTGTTAAAATGCATCTAGCTCCTCGTTAAAAAGTCCGCGAAGTTGATTTGGTTCCGTTTCCGGCACAGGCTGGCCGCCGAGTAACGGCCATTTGGCCAGAACCCTACCGGCTTTGGAATCGTGAGGTTGTGTGATAAAAAAGGCAGAGCTAATTGCCGTTGGAAAATGGCCGCTACGCGTGGGTGAGCGTCACCTCGCTCACCACGCATTTGGTTGTAAACTTCTTGTATAAATCTAACTAGTAAAGTCAGTAACGAGTGTATAACTCCCAGTGACCTGCTGGATGCTGGCCTTGTGGGATTTCGTGTTTCCCAGCATCACACATTTGTAATGGAGGAACGTGCACCCGACGCCGTTGATACGTAAGCTAAATTTGAACCCTCTTTATATGTGCTTTAATTTAACGGAATTCTAATATAATATGCCCGAGTCTAGATTCACGAGAGAGAGAGAGATATTTGAACCATTATTTAGGTTGTAAGATGTCGCGATTTGTGTATAATCACCCTATGTATGTATAAACTGTGATTGCTCTCCCGTAATAAATCCTGGCTTGAAGACGCATATCTTTCATTTGGTAGTTCGAGTACCTTTGCTCATGAGCAGATCTGAGGCAGCAGCCGCCTCACAACCTTGCAGATAAGAGATTACCTCTCTCGCCTACTGAGCTACCCAGGGTAAACCATGAGTCAGATCGCTCCGACGTCTGGCCTCAAGGTGAGTCAAACCTAAACATCTTACACTGCCGCCCTAGAGTGGGGCCTATACTTATTACACTGGCGCCAACTTGGGGGGCCGCCTTTCTAACCTCTTACACTGGCGCCCATCGTGGATGGTACCAGGGCTCTTACAAAGCAAAGACACGAAGAGAAATTTTAAGATAATATAAAGGTGCATAGAGGTTAGGTTGTAAACATATATTAAATTTTGGTACGTTTATAATCCAGGTGAGAGTAAATGTGAATTGCATATGCCTAAAGATAAATATAGATTCAAAATTGAGTATACACGTATAAGAATGTGTATTTACAGTACATAGTTAGCGATAATTGGACGACCTATTTTAATAATCCAAAATTTTATTTCAAGTTTAATTTTAGTCAGTGTTTCTATTTGTCTAGTTGTTGCTGGTAGTGTATTGTATAATTTGTAAGCTATGTAATTAAAGTACCTTTGTCCAAAAACAGTTCTAGCAAAGAAGTTTGAAGAAATTCTTTATTTTCGGGTTCTGTATTATGTATAGTCTGTTTTGATTTGTATTGTGTTTTATTGTATTGACTCAAAATAACTAGAATTTTTTGTCAAAGAACTACTTTATGTCAATAAAATTGATGATATTGACATATAGTAGAAACTAGTAGAAAGAGGAAGTTTCAGAAATATTTTTATGATTAATTTTTGAGCTTTAATGATGGCCTCGAGGGTATTAGAAGAAGCACTACCCCAACCTATGATATTGTATTCAATGTATGATTGGAAAAGTGAGAAATATACTGATTTTAAAGTTATTGGGGGAAATAATTTCCCTCAAGGCCTGTATCATCATTTGGGATGCTGTGTGGAGGGTCTTTTAGAAGATAGGAAGGATTTAACTTGGATCTTGAAGGGCCCCATGTTGTAGGATGGAGGAAACACGGAGACCGGCATTTCATTCCACAGCCGAGCTGTTGTACACAAGAACGAGTTGTAGAAGCGACCCGTTCTCATCTGACAAATGTAAACCGTGTGCAAATGTTAGGCGCGAACTTGCCATGTTTCCCGGCTATGCACCGGTGCCAAAGGGATCAATGACGCTAGTTCCTCAGAGCATCTTCCATTAAAATACCGATAGAACAAGGACAGCATTCACACCAGACGTCTGTGTCATGAATATGTTGTTTCCAATTTAAATTTGAGTCAAAGGTTAGTCCTAAGTATTTGATATAATTTGCTTGTTTGAGGCATGAGCTGTCACAATTTTGATTCAAAGCTGAATTTTTGCATACATGTATTTTTATTGTTAGGTTTTGGTGTCAATTTTGTACTGTTTTTTTTTTCGCTACGTTTAATATTAGTGAGTCAAACCAATTTTTCACCTTTTGAATTCGTTCTTCTGCATTGGTATATGGTAGACGGTTAGTCAGTCTTTTGCTAACAATTAAGGCATCGATATCTATTTTACACAACTAATCAATTATTCGTCTATTCTTTTTTTTTATTTTTTATATGAATACCGCACAAGAGTCCCAAACTGCTCCCAACCGTCTGGAGCCAGTGAGACTATGGCATTCCCAATTGAGGAATGTTGTGAGGCTTAAGGTATTGCGAGAGGAAGGAGAAGGGGAGAGGAAGGTGGGGAAAAGGGGAAATACCTGGCTATTCAGATCTGGTCACCAAACACGGCTAAAAGCCATTTCAAGCAACGTTTCAATTCTGAATGGTGGTCTTTCACCAGGGCGATACTGAGAGTATCTTCCACTCTGGAACGTGCGCAAATATAGTATATATTATTTTAAAATTAATTAACTGTGAAACAACACAAATTAATTAAATAAAAATTACTTGCGCACGCCGGGATTTGAACCCGCGACCTTCGGATTCGTAGTCGAGAGCCTTACCCCTCGACCATGGAGGCCGTCGATTCTTGTCATTATTTATTAGTATACTATGTATCCTGATGAGGAAAGCTTCGCTTCCAAAACATGTTGATATTTATTTATTAAACAGTGGTGTACACAAATTAATTAAGTGATTATACATTTATTGAAAAAAAAAGTTATTATTAAATTTTAAAACCATTAAATTTTAAAAAGTAAGATTTAAGAATTTTAAAATAAATTTTTCGGAAAATTCATTTATTTTTTAATTCAATGGTTTTTCTGAAGTTAAATACGTATTTCTAGTTTGTCTTTAAACGAAAGCTTCGTATACAGAAATACCCCACACAACAGCACTCTATCCCCATTATAAAAGCTCTGGGGTACTTCGGACCCACTGCGTATTAAATGGTTAATTTTAAACCCGCCATGAATGGATATTGGTCGACGGGGAGCGATATTTGTGTTCGGCAAACAAAAAGGTTAATGTCCATCGGTCGCCATAACAGTTCCTGTGGCGCTTAAGATCCAAAACTAGTATCAGAGACTTTGACCTTCATAACTCCTGTGGTAACACTATGCTGGATTTCTATATTGATAATATGCCTAGCTTTATGTGGAAGGAAGGCGCGCTACCGTTTGCTTTTTGCACAAATAAGGGCAAATCTATCATCTAAAAAGTACATTAATAATTATTGTAAATAATATAAACTTGTTTTAAACCACTTCAATTTAATATAATTATTTTTTTTGTGTTTCCCCACATAATTTTTTTGTTTGATTTATTTCCTTATTATTTTGACTCCTCCAACTTTCCCCTGCGTCCGTCCCTCCAAATCACCACATCCACTCCCACTACCTTCACCTAATAATGTCTAATTATTTCAGTATTTGTTTAATTTAAACTAGTTTTAAGAACGCTGCTGAATGACATGCAAATAAATTAAATTAAGTAACAAATCGCCCCTTATAATAACAAGAATCTATCTGACACGGCAATGTTATGCGATATGCGATAGCCCTAGAATTGCTCTCCTTAGAGCACATTGCTGTGTTAGATGGAACCTTGTTATTCCAAGGAGTCGAAATGTACATATTGTATAATAAAACTTTTCAAAACAAATTGATTTATTTATTTAACCCTTACCCGTACCTTATGTGGGTCCACATAAAACCCAGTTTCTATACTAATATAATACTGACTTACCATAGGTAAAATATTACAAAACACTAAAGACAGGGGTCATAAATTAATTTAAGACCTATGTTGGAATGATTGTCCTTCGTTCTACATAGGAAAGATATTCTGAAATATTTATATTAGAATCACGGAGCACTTAAGATGTTTAAAACCACCATTTTTTCAGAATTTACAATCATCTCATTTCAACCGATCACATTTCTAATAATGATAGAGATGTTCAAATTCTTCATCGTAATAAAAAAGATAAAAAAAGTTAATTTGGAAGCACTCGAAATTAGAAAATCCCTAATGTATTGAAAAACAAAATAAATTTTAGGTATAGTTCTCTTTGGATATTTTTCCAAGTAAGCGCTCGGTTCCACCTAAAAAAAACCCTAATTACCCCTTCCCCTTTGGTCGTCTCACACTTCAAAATCAAAATATTCGTGTATGTATGTCATTATTTTATTTCTTATGTTAGCATTAATAATAACATAATGTTAATGAAGAAAGGTACTTCCGAAACCGGTCGATCATTATATTAATTTAATGTTTAAAAAAATAATAAAATTATCCGTTTTATGTTAAAATTAAGGCAAGAAACAAAGTAAACGCTTTCTACGAATGTGAAATATGGTCTTCATGGTCGAGTAGTTACGATCCTTGGCTAAGAATACGGAGGTTGCGGGTTAAAATCCCGGCGTGCGGAAGAAAATATATTTGATGAAATTGTGTGTCAGTATCGCCCTGGTGAAAGACCACCACTCAGAATCGAAAAGTTGCTTGAAATGACTTTAGCCGTGTTTTCTCTTTCCCATCTACTCCCTTCCACAATATCTGCAGCCTCACAACATACCCCAATTGGGGATGCCATAGTTTCACTGGCTTCAGACGCTTGGGAGCAGCTGGGACTCTTGTGTAGTATCACATAAAAAATATGTATATGTATTACCTAGCTAACTAACTAACCATCACGCCGTTTATCCGCAGGGGAAGGCAGAAAGGACGGACCGTCAATCAACCCTATCTTGGCATAAATTCACATTCATACATCGTCTCATACATGCTCTTCTATTATTTCGACTTCTGACATGGCCCGACTCGAGTATTTCATTCACTTGATCATTCCATGTCTTCCTCGGACATCCCCGCCTTCTTCTTCCATTCACATTCACGTCACATATTCTTCTCACAATCCTTTCTTCGTTCATTCGCTCTACATGCCCAAACCATTATTATGTACGTATTATAAACATTTAAATATGTCGGAATAAAATTAAGTTAATGCGGATGGCTAAAACAAAATTAAATTTTACATAATTAAAAATATTATACATATTCGGTTTTAACAAAATTTTCTAAGGTTAGTTTAATTACAAAATACCAACAGGTGTAGAAAAGAAAACTAAGTTCAGCATAGATTCACTATGCGCCGAGTCCAGTGGCCGAGATGTTAAATAAAGTTATATAAATGTCTTGGTGTCCAGTACGTGCATCTTAGAAACATGTAAAGCTTGGCATACTATAAACACGAACCCATTGACTTTGTATGTGAAAAGCGTTTCATATCTTATCTTAACAAATGGGTTGCAATCTTTGGAGCACAGACGTCGGGTGGGAATGCTGTCCTTGTTCTACCGGTATTTTAATGGAAGATGCTCCGAGGAACTAGCGTCATTGATCCCTTCGGCACCAGTGCATAGTCGGGAAACACGCCAAACGCGCGCCCAACATTTGCACACGGTTGACATTTGTCACATGAGAACGGGTCGCTTCTACGACTCGTTCTTGTGTTCAACAGCTCGGCTGTGGAATGATCTGCCGGCCTCTGTGTTTCCTCCATCCTATAACATGGGTCTCTTCAAGACCCAAGTTCACTCCTTCCTATCCTCTAAAAGACCCTCCACACAGCATCCCCAAAGATGATATATAGGCCTTGAGGGAAATTATTTCCTCCTTGGTCTCCTGTGTGGAGTTACTGTAAAAAAAAAAAAATATATATTCGCATTTGGTAGTTCATTTAAAAAAAAAAACAAGGTAAATCGTAATAATCAATTTTTTAAGGTTTTTATTTTTGTTTTATTATTTCTGTCCGTTAATTCGGCCTAGTTTTTATTTTTTTATTATAACATCTAATACATAGTTATTTGTATAAATTTTTGGAAAATCCAAAAAAAAATTACCTTGCCCTGAAATTGTCCTCCTTATAAAGCTCTAAGTAAAACAATATGTAAATATGTACAGATGGGTACTTTTTTTGCGGCGTCATTATTAATATAATCAATAAAAAATAGTTTGTTTATACCACTGTTTTTAATATATACATGTTTCATAAGCAAAGCTTCCCCAATATTGTTATTATTATTGTAAAAAAGTAGGTACTTCGTATTAATTATATTAATAAATAAATAGTTTTAATATTAAATTATCATAGAAATGATTTAGAATCATTTCGTTTCGGAAAGCACCACAAGTCTTTTGGTTGAAGTCAAAAATATGCACTTGGAGCATTATGTTTTTAAAGTTTCTTTGATTTTTCTATGAGCAATCTTCGTCTTGTTATTTAAAATATTTTAAACGATCGCAGCGCCCTTAATTTGTAACTAACTAACTAACTAACTAACTAACCATCACGCCGTTTCCCCGCAGGGGTAGGCAGAGAGGACGGACCGCCAAACAACTCGATCTTGGCATACACTTCTTGCTTCATTCACATTCATACAACGCCTCATACATTCTCTTCTGTTGTTCCGACTTCTGACATGGCCCGACTCGAGTATTTGATTCACTTGATCGTGCCATGTCTTCCTCGGGCGTCCCCAGGCTCTTCTTCCATTCACATTCGCGTCATATATTCTCCTTACACTCCTTTCTTCGTTCATTCGCTCTACATGCCCAAACCATCTAAGCGTCCCTTTCTTAATCTTGCTCACTACGCTTACATCAGCCTTGCATTCCTTGCGAATCTCAACATTTTTCACACGATCATACATGGTTTTACACACATTCGTCTCAGAGATCTCATTTCTACAGCGTTCAGTCTACTTTCATCCTTCCTCTGCCAGTTCCATGCCTCACTGCCATATCACACTGTAGTTAAAACGAAACTTCAGTGCGTTTGGTGCATTATCTCATTGTTTCAATATTTAAGGTTTTGTAAAGGATATCTTATATAACAGCAAATGTTTCCACATTTCCAATAATAAGACAATGCTACCTTGGCGGTGCCGTGTCCTAACACGTGACTTTAATAAATGTGTACTGCCAGTACTCACGTTCAGCGGGCAAACATGAACTCTCACTAACAAAGGCGTGACTAAAATTGCAGTACAAAGAGCTTTTGCAGGTGTCTCCTTGCAAGACAAAAAACTAACAAGGGGATTAAAGCAGACAAAGGTGGTCGACATTACCGTCTACATTTACAATCTCAGGGGTATCGCGTACCGACTAAAGTGTAAAGGTCTCAACCATGTGAGGGAAATATAGTTGACATATAAATTCGTTACGTCGTTGAGATATCAAAGTTTTTTTGTTAATTTTACGAAAAATAAATATATGTAAACATCATACAAAAATGAAAAAAAGATATTTTTACCATTTATCCGCTAATCTTTTGAAATAAAACAAGAGCTCGTTCGGATACCCAAACGTGATTCAAAAATGATAAATAACAGACAAAGGCGAAATGAACGAATCCAAAACCGCATGAAGATGCCATGCGCTACGTTTTGGATGGAGTTTCAGAACAACGTATACCTGTTTTTTTTTTAAATATTTTGTTCGTAACTAATACGATACCTTTTTAAATTTATTTGACTTTTTATGAGGATTAAACGGTAATCAAAGAAGACTATACATTTAAAAAATAGTCATTTATTAAATAATTGGTTTGTCATTCTTCTTTCTTAACTTTTATTCCATCAATTTAAGTTCTCGTCCTTTGGGTTATTATTTAAACGGTAGGTGAAGAAAACATCAGTTCTTTTTTCATTAGATTTCGCAATAACAATACGTGTTTACAATATACCAACTTGTATGGGAGAGACGAAAATACCCGAACACATCCGTTAGCTTTGGCTGACCTCGAAATAGTAAAAAAAATGACGAAGGAACTAATTTGACGTACACGAATATTTTGTGGGGTTCGGGTATAGTTTTTTGTACCTGAACGTACGGGATACGGCTTGTTGCGTTCGGGCGATAATATAGCAGCCGTATCACGTACGTTCGTACGAAACCCATTAAAAAAATAGTTTATTATGTAAATATCGTAATAACTTTTGAATCAATCCCGATACCGCAAAATCTTTCTAGGTTGCCTTTCAGTTTAATTCCGAATTTAATAGTAAATATTTATGAAATATACTGTCGTCTATAGCGTTATGAATTTGTGCAAAACGTAATGTTGTGTACAACCGTTAAAACACAGCCAACAGTTGTAAACCAAATTTGGCCCGCTCCACGTGCTGAATTATTTCAACGTACAGCGAGGTATAAAGGGTACGTGGTTCGGTGCCACTAATGGCAAATTCGGACGAAAAACATTCATATTCGAAGCCAAAATTGGTCATACACAAGGCGTTATGACCGCTATTATTTTATGGACAATTTTGATGTGTGTTTTTATCAGTTTTAATTCACCTATGTTAGTAACGTTATTTTCAAAAGAGAAGTTTTAACCCTAGAACGGAAGCGTTCTTCCTTAGCCCAATAATGGCAGCATCTTTTATACCAATTTTAAATATGGATTTTTTCTATCTTTATTTCATTTTATTTATTTATTTGACTATACGTCCATCTGAATTTGAATTTTAGAACATAATGTAAAGAGCTATCAAAAATTACAATTCCATAGCGAATCTAAACCGTAAACAATGAATAATCTTTTTCAATCGTTTAACAGTGACATAAAATAGAAAACCAAAACAATATTATAACACAAATCATTAACATTACATTAGCCATGCAACAATACTAAATATTTTAGGATTCATTAAAGTAGTGGTATAGATGACGCTTTAGTGTATAAATGGAGATACCAAATATATTAACCATATCTCCAAACCTGTTGCCCAGAGCATGCAACCCATTGGTTAATAAATAAGACTGATAGTTGGTTTTGTAAGCGTTGCATAAAAATGTTACAATTAGTCTTGTGTTCCTCGTCTCTACATTTGATTTTACGGCATCCATGGTCGAGGGGTAAGGCTCTCGACTACGAATTTGAAGGTCGCGGGTTCAAATCCCGGCGTGCGCGATTAAAATTTATTTAATTAATTTGTTCTGTTCCACAATTATTCATTTAAAAAACATATATATGTAGTATATTTGCGCACGTTCCAGAGTGGAAGATACTCTCAGTATCGCCCTGGTGAAAGACCACCATTCAGAATTGAAACATTGCTTGAACTGGCTTTTAGCAGTGTTCGGTGACCAGATCTGAATAGCCAGGTATTTCCCCACCTTCCTCTCCCCCTTCTCCTTCCATTCTCCAATACCTTCAGCCACACACCATTCCCCAATTGGGGATGCCATAGTCTCACTGGCTCCAGACGGTTGGGAGCATTTGGGACTTTTGTGGGGTATTCATATAAAAAAAAATTATATTAGCGAGGATGCCAGGACTTTATTAATGGAATAAAGAAATTATTATTTATAAATGAATTTAAAAATATACTTAGTATCCACCACTTTATAAATATGCATAGATATCTCCAGGTTTCGAAATCGATGCTGTCATCGTCAGGAATATATGAATATTATATTATTATTTAAATTAGTTTGTTAATGATTCTAACTAGGTCTGACATAATTCTCCTGTCAGACAGCGTAATCAGATGTAATTTATTCATCAAACTTAAGTGATTAATATTTTCAATTGCAATTGTGATTAATCTTTGTCGTTTGTGGTAAAAAAAACATTGCGATCACTCATAATAAACACATTTATTGCTTAAATTAATCTATAGTGGGCATTATTCACTTGTTTATTGTGTCTGAGAAGCAAATCAGTAAATTTCACTCAATAGTTTCCACAATGAGTTTTCCTGAAAATTTCTCAGTGAAAAAATATTAAACTACCTACGAGAAAAAAGCAAAACCTGCATGTCTTGAAGAATGCTAGCGCGATTGGCGTCATTTGAGGGTAAAATTATTTTCAAGTTGGACAGAATAAATTTTACTCCTCGCTTTTATTCTAGAGTTAAATCAGAACGATTTTTTTTTCATCAGGAATACAATTATCTGCGATGACCTTCGTGGCAGAGTGGCACAAGCTTCGGTTACAAACTTATGGTGTAAGCAATGAGGTAATTGATGTAGTACAAGAGGAGTTGTTATTGGTATTTTAAAAGCAGAATAATATATATGTACATATTTTTAATATCTTAGATAATAGCCATTGTACGTACTGAGCTTAAATTCGTAGGTGCTTAGATTCAGACCTATGTCACACTCGCCAGTAACAAGGACATTGACTTAGGTAGTCGCTGTCCGCGTCTGGATAGTGCGTTAAGTAGTAAAAATTAATTTATAGTTAATTAGCAATTTAGTTGAATTAGTTGTTAATTTTTTTTCGGTTAATTAAGCTGTGCGGGCATCCTTGTAGTTAGATAGGAGCCATTGTCGCACTGTTAGGACACACACATGCAATTAAATTTTAGTACACATACAAGAGTGTATATAATTGCATGTGTGGGCGGTACATATTACTTCTCTCAGGACAGTAATTTAATAACCACTTATCACTGTCAATACATTAGTATCACCCTCGTTAGAATAAATTCTATAAATCGAGAAGCAGTTAAACAATGTCCGCATATGTGAAATATGTTTGTACGGTTCGTCAAACATTAAAGTTTTTTTTTTAAATATATTCCTATAGATGTAATATTCTTAGGGTATTTTGTGGAACAAAATATTTATTTTTATAAATTATATCCCATTTAAAATTGATACGGTATTTATAAAATTCACACCAAACTATGAATGCAACCTTTCAATATTCGGATTTTTAAAATCAAAATGACCAGTAAACATTTTATTTTATTTTGTTAAAATATTTTTGAATATTAATTTTGAAAAAAATTACCAGCTAAAAGATTTATATTGGTAGCACATTTTTTCACGGTGGATGACTTTTTCTGAATAAGTAGGAATTCTGTACTCGCTATGAGAATTGTACACTTTCCATCCGACAGCTGGCCAGTTCTTGTTTTATTTCGTATTATTAGTTCATTCAAATGTATTTATATAAAATTGCATTTTAATGTAAATTTATAAGTTTCAGTTCCAGTGCTGATTAGTCAGCTTTTATTAAAATATTGCAGATTCTTACAATACATGTAAAAATATTAGTTCAATACTGTGTTCTTCGCATTACGTACCTAACTAGCCTGTTCTGAGGTTCCTTCGACAATGTCTCTACCTTTAAAAAAGATAGTTTGTTTGCTTTAAGTGATTTATCAAAGTTTTTACTTGAGCAAGTTTACATTGGTGGGTACCCAACATTTCGCTTCGTTTAACTCTAGAATTCCGACGGGCCAACGTAAAACGCGTGTCCTATACGTATACGGTTTCGTTCAACGTACTTCACAGATACTTCTTTCAGACTTATACATAATATTTTGTAACAAAAAGCAGTGGTTCCCAAAGACACAATATTTCATGTTTTTAATTTTATTTTTATTTTTCGTTTTATTTATTATTTAGTACAGAATGTACATATGTGATATTCAAAATAATGCTATGACTGTCCATTTAGAACAACCGTTGTAAGACAGTCAAAATTGTAGGTACGAAATATAAAAGATGGCAATTTGGGTCTCATTGAATAAATAAAACCCATAATGGCATTTCAGCGTAAAAAAAAAGAAAAACTAAACTAAAGTAAAATAAAATGTTCTTTTGTTTATTTCTTTGTTTGTTTGTTTGGTATTTTGGCTTTTTTTTCGTTTTCTTGTTAGTTTTATTTTGTGTTTTTGTTTGTATGTTTGTGTATTTGTTTTTTTGTTTTTTTTTTTGTTGTTTGTTTGTTTTCTTTTTTTTACTTAGGGAAAAGTATGAGTTCACTCTCCTTTATCCCACTGATGATTTTACTAAGAACACCTGTACCTTTATATTATTATTCGTCAAATATGAAGTTCTGTAGTTTTGGATATGAGAGAGAGATGTCGAAGAGGGATTATTTATTATAAATAATGATAATTATTACTCAATATGATAAAAAATGCTTTTAAAATGAAAAAAATATATATCGTGTATTTTTATTTCTATAGGTTAGCATTCGTCAAAATCAAACCAGAAATAGGGTCAGTGGGCCGGTTGTGGCCACCTTAAGGATTTTTTCGTTTTTGAATGAGCACCAAACTTGCACATAAATGTAAATTATAATTTTTCCAACATTAATATACAATAAAAATACCTGTCTTTAATATATGTAAATATATCCAGTAACAGTTCTTTAATTATTTTTAAATATATTTTTTTCATTGAACTGGACCCATGCATTAGTTGTGGCCACAATTTAATCAGTTCTGGCCACACCCGTGTGCCGGTTTTGGCCACATGAATCTATGTAGGGAACTTACATTTTTTATCTAAATTAAACACAGTAATGATTATAAATCGATGTTTATTATACAAGTTATACAATAAACTTATAAAAAAATAAGATTTAGCGCAAATTTAGACCTGAGAGTTCGATTTCGAAAGTATAAAAAGAATTTTGCCTTTTGGTTGTACCTGTAAACAATGGTGGTGGCAATATCATTTTAATATCAATCTCAGCAACAGATGCCAAATCAGGAATTTGTGGCATTGTGAATTGGCTACCAGTGGTATTATGTTTTCTCAGGTCCCTTATCTCAAACTCATTGTCTTCGTCTTTTGAACGCAATATTTTGCCGACATAATAAAAAGTGGCTTTGGGATTCTTGAATTCAACCAGGACATAATCTCCTTCCAGGGGTGTTCGATCTAGTTCTTCGAAACCCGACGGCTTTACCTGTGGAATCCGGTCTTCGCAGTCCGAATGAGATGTGTCACGCAAATTTTCTTCCTCTGACGTCTCTGAAATTTCAATGGTCGGTTTCTTTTTTTTAATGTTCTTATTTATTTTTTTAGCTAGTTTTATCTGTTTTTGTTCTTCTTTTCTGTCTTTCTCCTTTTCCTTAGCCATCATAATATCTTTCTATTTATCTGATGTTAACACCGAAGGAATATACTCTCTTTCGACTGGTAGTATTTGTCTTCATTTCAGGCCATATGACGCATTTTTTCACTAATTCTGCGGCATTAGTCGGCATATTCAATTCTACAATCTCAGAAGAGGATACAATATATTTAGATGTTGATGCTGATACGTCCAGGATTTCTTCGTTTACCGCTATTGGAAATGAAGGTTCAATAACAGGAGTTTCTGGAGGCGTTGTAACTTGATCTAGATTAATACAAGTAAGATCTGTATTTGGCAATGCAGTATTATCGTCTTTGAAGGCCAGCCATACTTTATACAAGAACAACCCTTCAGTACAACCTGTACAATCCATACCAGTGCTGTGAGTGACTTTGAAATCTTTAAGCATATTTGGTTCAATTTTACTCTCCAAATACTGTAGGTCCTAACAAACTAATGACTTCTTCAAACCAGTTTCTGATTTTTTCTTCGGTTATCAATGCGCGTGCCTTGTTTATGTACTCTGCATGTTTTTTGCTTTAATCAGGATGTCTCGTCATAAATGACTCAAACCATGTCCTCCCAGGGCGATTATTGATGAAAAGAGTATTGATGTTGCCAGTAACAACAATCTTCTTTACGGAATCTAATAAACATTCCCTGTTAATTGGAAAACCTGCCCGGCACAATCTTTAATCCACCTGACTAGTGACATCTCTATTTCTATACCAAGTACAGCTTGTGGTCCTACGTGACCTGAGGCCGCTGGTGCACGTCCACATATTTTGTTACGCAAAGTACTACGGGGGACTTTGTAGTTTTTACTAGCAGTAGATACCTTCATACCTCCTTTTATAGCATCGAATGCCAAAATCAATTTCGATGGTGAATAACAAAAAAGTTTGCGTTTTGAGTGCTCAATAGCATCTTTCGTCTTATTTGCCGGAGTCATTTTCACAGTTCTGAAGAAGAAACATAATAATTTATTAAGTTAAAATATCAAAATTAGCGGATATGTACATTTTTTTAGATAATGGCCAAAACTAGTACTGTATGGGAGCCACTTGTAGCCACCAACGTGGCCACAACCCATACATTTGTATAAATTCTTGTGTCAGTAATGGCCACATCGAAAAATCATGTTTAAACAACCAATTTGCTAAAAATAACCTCAAAAACATATTACTTTACCCTTTTATAATGGGTACATCTTGTTTTCAAATAAAACATCAAAAGGATTACAAATATATATTAAGATTACTTACAGTGGGTTCCTTAAGGTTTTGGATAACAATCTCAATAAAAAAATCCGCAACACTTATTCGCATCGACCAAACACAAACTGTTAACAATAAGATTTATTGTGTCACTTGTCAACGAAGACCATTGACAAATATGCATTTTGCCATAGAGTAAAAAAAGATTCGATTTTATTTAGCTTATATTTCGACTTGTAAAGTTGAAAATGGCCAGAACTGGCCCAATGGCCACAACCGGCCCACTGACCCTATTAGACGATGTATGAATGTGAATGAAGCAAGAAGTGTATGCCAAGATCGAGTTGTTTGGCGGTCCGTCCTCTCTGCCCACCCCTGCGGAGAAACGGCGTGAAGGTTAGTTAGTTAATTAGGTAGTTAGGATATAAAAGCAAAATATATAAATAAATAAAAATAATGATATGAATTGCAATATGTTAAGCCAAAAAAGTATTAAAGTAAAGAAATTAAATAACATTTCTCTCAATTTATTAAATAAGTATTTTATTTCCTTTATAAACCACTTGACCGGGTGCAAACGGCGAGCAGTCAGGCTTATAACTGTTACTGCAAATTTAATAGACTCTTTGATATTATTTTTAAAGTTATGAGCAGAAACGCATTAAATGTATATAACATAATATATATTTACAATTTCTTCAAATTATTAGTACTCACTCTGTGGCGTCATTATTAATACATTAATTTAAAAATATACTTTGTATCCACCGCTTTATTAATATACACAGATATCTATATGTTTCAGTTTATTAATGTATTTCCAAACCGAGTAATGGTGTGAAAATGATAAAAAATGAAGAGACAGAAATAATTAAATAACCTAACAATAATGGGGATTTTGACGTTTAAAAAAAAAACAGCTCTGTAACTCGTTATATACAACACTTACAAAAATATGTCTTAACATAAAATTAAAGCATTGTTTTCTTCTTTTAGTTTGCCTTGCACAATTCTGTCGTAGGATTAACCGTTGGGGAATTATTTTGTAAATTCCAATTTTTGGCACCTTTCATCTAAGATGGCGGCTAAAGCGAAGGTCACCCGAGGTCGAAAGCTTACATTTTTTTCAGGGTACCAAACATAACAATATAATTTTTTTTTTTAATATATCTTTTATCTCGCCTTTTGCATTGCGAAAACCCCTGCTGACTGGACTATATTCCACAAAATGCAATGGATGTGATGAATGGACGAATTCTTTCCTTTTCTCTGAAATGGTATTCAAAACGCAATCCTCAATCCTCAATATGTGACCTGCCCGACCCCGTGTGGTGCATTGACATGAGCAAGGCCATCGTTAGGTTTTAAGACGGCCGACAAGCTTCCAACTTTAATCCCGAGCAGACTATGAGGGTGTAAGTAGATTTTTCCTCTGGAAGCGTCCCAAATACGGCCTTTACGTTTAGCAATGCAGCGCCCGACCGCGTTACAAAGCAATATAAGTATATTTTTACCTTGCAAGACTCCAACTTTTTAAATTGCTTTTAAAATTTTCTTTCATAACAATAGCGCTCGAGGCAGGAGGACGTTTAAATTTGAATACCGAGTTGAATATTTAAGTTAACTTTTTTTCATACAACCACAACATTTGGGAGTCTTTCAATTTGCTCACTTTTTGGAATTTTTTGTGCACTAAGCACAATGAAAACCTAGTAGACGTTTGTATGAACACACTTGCGGTTTGGCGAGTCCTCGCATGAACAGAGGACGAGGTAGTTCTGAACTGTAAAGGGTAGTACTTCCACAGCACTCGTGTGTACCTGTTAAAATGAATATACCTACGTGTTTTAGGTATTCAGTCCAAAAGAGGTTCTACATCTCAGATCCTTGAATTATTTACTCGTATGAATATATTGCCGACTGATGTCAACGTTGATACATTTGTGTGTCAGAATTTTACGACATTCTGATGATAAAGATCCGCCGTAGGTGAGGTTAACCGCCGCAGCGCCGCAAGTGAAACGTTCCCTGTATGAAAGAGTTATTAGGTATATATAAAGAGTGGATTTATAAAATTACCTCCACCTGAACAGCGATTACAATGTTAAACTTTACTCCGCGAACCGGCTGCCATATTAACAATAAAAAAATTGCCATTACTATATATATACATACGTTTCTTTTATATTACTTTAGTTGTCAACGGAACACGAGATTTTTTTTTTCACAGGAAAAATAATTTTCCATAAGGCCTGTATCATCTTTGGGGATGCTGTAGGAGGATCTTTTAGAAGATAGGAAGGAGTGAACCTGGGTCATGAAGAGACCCATATTGTACGAAGGAGGAAACATGGAGGCCTCCAGATGATTCCACAGCCGAGCTCGTTTTTGTGTGTTCTACACACAAAAACGAGTCTTAGAAGCGACCCACGTGAAAAATGTCAACCGTGTTCAAATGTTGGGCGCGCGTTTGGCGTGTTTGGCCGAACGAATCAATGACGCTAGTTACTCAGAGAATCTTCCATTAAAATACTAGTAGGACAGCATTCCCACCTGACGTCTGTGCTCCAAAGATTGCATCCGTTTGTTAAGGTCTATCAAACGGACCGATTGCGTTTCATTATTTTTGCTGAAGACAAACATCCTATTTTTAGGAAATCATTTACCTTGATGTGTTGCAATAAAATGCGTTTTTTGTTAACTTAGCAAAGCATATTGAAATCTATCAAAACTCAATAAATTATTCGTTAAAGCGATTTAATAAAATGAAATATTAATTTCAATATTGAACATTGATTGTTACATTCCAGCACAAAGCTGTAAAAAAAGTTCGTTGTTCTGTGTTACTATAATCCATTTTGAAAAAATATATTTATCGAAAAAAATTCATGAGCGTGACGATAAAATTTTAATTTGTTTGGTCCTTTGTTATTTATTGTAATACAAAATACAAACAGTAAAATGGTAATTATTATGAAAACCGTTTGCTTTGCCAACAAAACATGAAAGTGTACTTAACTTTATTGTAACCAAAATATGAAATATTGAAGGTAGTGGAAAGACCGACAAACAACGTTTCGGTCGATAAATAAAACAAAAAGGATTTAACCATTGGCATATAACGCACTAGAAAACCCCTTAACGAATGAGCACTCGAATGATACCAATTTTTAAACGTTATTTCGTAAGGGCCTCCGTCATCTTCAGGGATGATATGTGGAGGGTCTTTTAAGGAAAGGAAGGAGAAGAAGTTCTGTGAAGGAAAAGGGTATGATGAGGGGTGGGTGGGAATATGTTGATCAGTGTGTCCAGAAGTGACGAACGTATTAATCCATCCTTCCCTATAAGGTGCAAAGTGATGGGTCGATAGTTCGGCTGGAGGGGTCTCCCTCATCCGGCCTTTCGCATCAGACACATCTGCCGCCAAGACCAGGGGCGCTATTCCTGTTCTTTTTAAGGAAGATTCCTTACGTTTTTCCTTAGGGTTTAAGACTTCTTGATTAACTGCGGAATTCCGGTGAGGCATAGTAAAAAGATCCTAAATAGATTGTCAAGAGATTATTTGAAAACACAAATTGATGAAATATCTTCTCTAATAATATCTCTAGGCTTATAACTGTTACTGCAAATTTAATAGACTCTTTGATATTATTTTTAAAGTTATGAGCAGAAACGCATTAAATGTATATAACATAATATATATTTACAATTTCTTCAAATTATTAGTACTCACTCTGTGGCGTCATTATTAATACATTAATTTAAAAATATACTTTGTATCCACCGCTTTATTAATATACACAGATATCTATATGTTTCAGTTTATTAATGTATTTCCAAACCGAGTAATGGTGTGAAAATGATAAAAAATGAAGAGACAGAAATAATTAAATAACCTAACAATAATGGGGATTTTGACGTTTAAAAAAAAAACAGCTCTGTAACTCGTTATATACAACACTTACAAAAATATGTCTTAACATAAAATTAAAGCATTGTTTTCTTCTTTTAGTTTGCCTTGCACAATTCTGTCGTAGGATTAACCGTTGGGGAATTATTTTGTAAATTCCAATTTTTGGCACCTTTCATCTAAGATGGCGGCTAAAGCGAAGGTCACCCGAGGTCGAAAGCTTACATTTTTTTCAGGGTACCAAACATAACAATATATATATTTTTTAATATATCTTTTATCTCGCCTTTTGCATTGCGAAAACCCCTGCTGACTGGACTATATTCCACAAAATGCAATGGATGTGATGAATGGACGAATTCTTTCCTTTTCTCTGAAATGGTATTCAAAACGCAATCCTCAATCCTCAATATGTGACCTGCCCGACCCCGTGTGGTGCATTGACATGAGCAAGGCCATCGTTAGGTTTTAAGACGGCCGACAAGCTTCCAACTTTAATCCCGAGCAGACTATGAGGGTGTAAGTAGATTTTTCCTCTGGAAGCGTCCCAAATACGGCCTTTACGTTTAGCAATGCAGCGCCCGACCGCGTTACAAAGCAATATAAGTATATTTTTACCTTGCAAGACTCCAACTTTTTAAATTGCTTTTAAAATTTTCTTTCATAACAATAGCGCTCGAGGCAGGAGGACGTTTAAATTTGAATACCGAGTTGAATATTTAAGTTAACTTTTTTTCATACAACCACAACATTTGGGAGTCTTTCAATTTGCTCACTTTTTGGAATTTTTTGTGCACTAAGCACAATGAAAACCTAGTAGACGTTTGTATGAACACACTTGCGGTTTGGCGAGTCCTCGCATGAACGGAGGACCAGGTAGTTCTGAACTGTAAAGGGTAGTACTTCCACAGCACTCGTGTGTACCTGTTCAAATGAATATACCTACGTGTTTTAGGTATTCAGTCCAAAAGAGGTTCTACATCTCAGATCCTTGAATTATTTACTCGTATGAATATATTGCCGACTGATGTCAACGTTGATACATTTGTGTGTCAGAATTTTACGACATTCTGATGATAAAGATCCGCCGTAGGTGAGGTTAACCGCCGCAGCGCCGCAAGTGAAACGTTCCCTGTATGAAAGAGTTATTAGGTATATATAAAGAATGGATTTATAAAATTACCTCCACCTGAACAGCGATTACGATGTTAAACTTTACTCCGCGAACCGGCTGCCATATTAACAATAAAAAAATTGCCATTACTATATATATACATACGTTTCTTTTATATTACTTTAGTTGTCAACGGAACACGAGATTTTTTTTTTCACAGGAAAAATAATTTTCCATAAGGCCTGTATCATCTTTGGGGATGCTGTAGGAGGATCTTTTAGAAGATAGGAAGGAGTGAACCTGGGTCATGAAGAGACCCATATTGTACGAAGGAGGAAACATGGAGGCCTCCAGATGATTCCACAGCCGAGCTCGTTTTTGTGTGTTCTACACACAAAAACGAGTCTTAGAAGCGACCCACGTGAAAAATGTCAACCGTGTTCAAATGTTGGGCGCGCGTTTGGCGTGTTTGGCCGAACGAATCAATGACGCTAGTTACTCAGAGAATCTTCCATTAAAATACTAGTAGGACAGCATTCCCACCTGACGTCTGTGCTCCAAAGATTGCATCCGTTTGTTAAGGTCTATCAAACGGACCGATTGCGTTTCATTATTTTTGCTGAAGACAAACATCCTATTTTTAGGAAATCATTTACCTTGATGTGTTGCAATAAAATGCGTTTTTTGTTAACTTAGCAAAGCATATTGAAATCTATCAAAACTCAATAAATTATTCGTTAAAGCGATTTAATAAAATGAAATATTAATTTCAATATTGAACATTGATTGTTACATTCCAGCACAAAGCTGTAAAAAAAGTTCGTTGTTCTGTGTTACTATAATCCATTTTGAAAAAATATATTTATCGAAAAAAATTCATGAGCGTGACGATAAAATTTTAATTTGTTTGGTCCTTTGTTATTTATTGTAATACAAAATACAAACAGTAAAATGGTAATTATTATGAAAACCGTTTGCTTTGCCAACAAAACATGAAAGTGTACTTAACTTTATTGTAACCAAAATATGAAATATTGAAGGTAGTGGAAAGACCGACAAACAACGTTTCGGTCGATAAATAAAACAAAAAGGATTTAACCATTGGCATATAACGCACTAGAAAACCCCTTAACGAATGAGCACTCGAATGATACCAATTTTTAAACGTTATTTCGTAAGGGCCTCCGTCATCTTCAGGGATGATATGTGGAGGGTCTTTTAAGGAAAGGAAGGAGAAGAAGTTCTGTGAAGGAAAAGGGTATGATGAGGGGTGGGTGGGAATATGTTGATCAGTGTGTCCAGAAGTGACGAACGTATTAATCCATCCTTCCCTATAAGGTGCAAAGTGATGGGTCGATAGTTCGGCTGGAGGGGTCTCCCTCATCCGGCCTTTCGCATCAGACACATCTGCCGCCAAGACCAGGGGCGCTATTCCTGTTCTTTTTAAGGAAGATTCCTTACGTTTTTCCTTAGGGTTTAAGACTTCTTGATTAACTGCGGAATTCCGGTGAGGCATAGTAAAAAGATCCTAAATAGATTGTCAAGAGATTATTTGAAAACACAAATTGATGAAATATCTTCAAGTGACATATGATTTTTAATTAACACTTTTAAAAACAATTACATTATATTTAATTCATTTTAATACATTTCAGTAAGCCTTTTAACAAAGAATCACGTTTTATAAAAGGTACCTACTGCATTAGATGGTAATGACCTTTTTTGGTCTCTAGTTCTAAAAGTGACATATGAATTTGCGCTTGACGTGAATTGTCAAAGGTGTCAACATCTATATAATATTTATAACGTAATTGGTAAAATACTTAATATTGCGTATTCCTCTTGTTAAAACATTGGAAATATTGACATTTTTGATAAATGTCGCTCGCTGAATTCAGCTGACAGCGGTCATCGGAGAGAATCGGAACCGCAGTTAAGTAAGAAGGCTTTAACCCTAAGGAAAAGGTAGGAATCTTCCTTAAAAAGAACGGGAATAGCGCTCTTGGGCACCCCTGCTATGCCACCCAACAAAGAATAACTTATGGCAGAGCTGACATTAATAATGTTATTATTAAGTTCTGCAAGTATTTTTAGTTTTTATTATTTTGACAGCTGTTTCGGTTGTTAATTCACATGGTAACGACTTATTTATATGATTTTATTTACTCCCACCAAATTCTATTTTGGACCGGTTTTAAAAAAAAAAAGATTTATTATTGGTAAAAACGATTTAGTTATAAAATAATTAAAATTTTCGATTCTGTGAGGTTTTTATATTTATAATGTATTTTCTCCGTATTTGAATGATAATGTTTTCTTAAATGATTCATTTAGTTAATCTTATATTAGGATCATTCGTTCGATTATTAATTTCTAATTGTTCAACCAAATTTAATCCAAGACCCTTCCTTTCTATATGTACATATTGTAAAACACCATTTAGGGTGACGTATGGCAGAGCTGTTGGTTATTTATTCAATTGTACATGTATTAGAATTTCAGTTTTAAATGTTAACAAGGCCTGTTGAAAGCTGATAAAACTACCACTAAGGGTATAAATGATTTTTTTTTTAAATTAAAAAAAATTCTAGCTATATTATTTTGCCTATCAAATACAACCCTCAGAAAAGACAAAAAAACTAACGTGCGTTGTAACAGTCAGCTTTTTTCCGCTTTTGAGCATTGTGATTAGAAAGAAAAATAATGTCTTAATAAAAATATCCTTAGATTCAACATTATTCCATACAAGAGATTAAACTATCCAGAGGCAGTGACACTCTACATCCACACTTGGGGAATGTTGCCAGTGGAACCTAAAAATAGCGGATTAGGGGGAATAATTTTTGAGAGTACCAGAATATTTTGAAAACATATTCAAAATCGTTTCAATTCAGAGGGGGTTTAGCTAATGAAGGCGGGCGGAACATTTAAATCGGTGAAATTTAATACCGTGAATGCCAACCTTTTGCACCAAGACCCAATGGTTCTGTACAGTTTTCATGTTTGCATAAACACACGAGGGGCCCGATGTATTTCGGAGGTTGTCACCGATATACGATATTGACTAAAGGTGTTGATACGCGTGAAATATTTTATTGGAGCTAATCGATACTACAGGTAAACTCTACGGGCATTTTGAATAAGTTCCACTTAGTTCCTGACCCAAATCCAAACAAATCTGTTCAATTGGGTTTAGATTACAAAATTACGAACTAAATATTAAAGGTTAACAAATAATCAAATAATGTTAACTTTTCGTGTACTATAAAACGGTTTTAAA
Source organism: Halesus radiatus (assembly GCA_022606495.2). Classification (NCBI taxonomy): domain Eukaryota; kingdom Metazoa; phylum Arthropoda; class Insecta; order Trichoptera; family Limnephilidae; genus Halesus; species Halesus radiatus. The sequence continues at coordinate 31,185 of JAHDVE020011870.1, forward strand.
ATATATTTTTTGATACATGTGTTTGGGGCTTATTTACGCAATTAAAAATATTTATATTCTGTTAACATCGTGTGAATCAGTGCGAGTGCGACAAAAATACAATTTCTAGGTTTACTCCAAACGATGTCAATACTAGGCAATCTACTCTTCGATCAGCATCTTCAACGGTCATAGGAAGTAGCAGGCCCAACAGCTTGGAACAAACTCCCTTCACATTTGCATAAAATCTACAGCTCTACTGAATTCAGAGCAAAACTAAAGACTCATCTTTTTAAATTATAGTATCCAGAATAACAACATATTTGGTTTAGTGGTGTTTTCGAGTGCTAAGTCCAAGGGAATTACTTATATGTCTATTTTCCTTCTACCGCCCAGATTACCTTCTTTAAATCGATAAAATTTATTACTTTTGTATGCTTTACCACTGACAACACCAGGAATAATCATAACAGGTATTTATAATATTGTAAATATGTATGTTAGTTGTAAAACTCTAGTTTTAAGCTATAGTTTTAAGTCATTTTGCAGTATTCTGTATAAAATATGCACTTGGTAATAAATGTGTTTTAGTTTTAAATATGTATATTAGGTTTATATATATGTTAGTTTTATATTATACGTATACCTACTTAAGTCTAAACTGTAAGTCACTATCTATAATTAGTCGTAAGTCAATAGATATAAACCTTACTCGTAAGCCATTAGTAATAAATTATAGCTGTTAGTTATTAGTTATGCTTCTAAGTGATATTTTATATAAATTATTTATAAATTGACTTTGAGGTGATTTTTCCACAAAAACGGTGCTATAGAAGTAATCCAATTATTATTATTTAAAGGAAGAAAAAACAACAACAACAATATCAACGTACATATAATAACAACATGACGCGCCCTTGAGTCGATTAGGATCAAGAAGTAGTAAGACTAAATTTCTGTAGCGCGAACTGAGCGGTGGAGGGGGGTCGGACCACCAGAGCGTGGTAGTGGAGAGCCTTCCACAAAAACCACATGTTTTTCACCTGCGGGTAAGCGGAGAGTAAGCACATTGATTTCCGTGAACCTCTGTTAAGAAGTAGCTTTGACATCACCGATTCTTGGAAGCTTCACCACGACAACGCGCTGTGCCATACCGTGCTGCTGGTGAGGGAGTTTCTGACCAAGCACAAGGTTGCCACGTTGCCCATACAGTGCAGATCTGGCACCACCGGACTTGTTCCTCTTTCCTCGGCTGAAGCTGGACCTCGAGGGAAATCTATACAGCTCCATTGAAAACGTCCAAGAGACCGTGACGGCATCTCTGAAGGGGATTTCGGAAAGCGAGTTCCAGAAGGCGTACGCGCAGTGGGAATAGCGTTATACTCGTTCACGTTGTGTCGAAGCAAAAGTATGCTCTTTCGAGGACTACTAAGGATTTCTACCGATTAGTTCAATAAAAAAAATTAATTCAGTCGTACTACTTCCTGATCTTATCCCGTACTATGGTAAGGTTTTTTAATAAATCTGTTATCTACTTACATTGGGTACATATCTACATACAAGAAAAGTTATTCAGAGTCCGCGTGAATTATTACTGATGAGGTCAATTAATTTATCTTTCCTGTTTTTTAACTACCCGTCTCTTTCCATTGTATTCATTGGACTGTGTACACAAAATCACCTGTCCAAACAAATGTGTTATGTTCATTTCTATTTAACAGCTGAGTGAAAAAGCGTGCGTATTCTTTCCTTTTATCGTTGACAATGTCAAGTTGAAACATGGCTCGGGCTTATAGCGATATTGGTCCTTGAGGCGCATCAATCTTAATAATCCCCCGCTGCGCGCGCAGCTCTCCGGAAGGCAAAACCGCCAAAATTCCGATGGGAAATTTACATTCACTCATTGGGCTATTTGTCACAGGATAAAGGACTCGGCTCGCTACGCTTTGGAGTCGTTTTTTCACTCCTTGTTTTCGCACTTTATTGTTGGCTATTCTCTTTATGCATGAATTTTGATTGAAATATATGTGGAATGAGATGAATCACGGGAAGTTGTATCGAACGTCACCGTCTTCCTGAATGTTCCGACGCGGCCATCTTCGTATTTATAGTTATGTATACATTGTTCACATTATTGTTGTTTGTTAATATATGTAACGGGCGGTCTGTAGCGAGCTTATTGCCCCAGACCGCTCAAACTGAAATGACTGAAATAAAACGTAAGAGCAGTACGGCGGTGGGACAGAGACAGCCTTGTCGGGCATTCACACGGCGCCGTAGGTCGGCGCGTTTCGGACTGCCTTAAGTGGCCTGCGAAAGCCACTTCGGGCAGTTAGCATTCGACTGCCAGCCTTAAAGTACTTCTATCTCCACCGCCCGCTCTGACTTCTGAACCACCCGACTTGTTTTACTTTGACCACTGCTTACCTCCATCGGACTACTGCCTCGGACTGGACCCAATAACCAACTGCCTTGGACAAGGCCCGCAAAAGTGACGTCACCAGAACAAGGCCCGTAGAATTAGCAAAAGTCGTTGTCGTCAGTACCATTCCTCCTTGCAAAAGGAACGGTAGGAGTGCTACCTCCCCTCCCAGCCTCGCTCCGTAGATTGGGATCAGCCGGCCTCTACAGTTCGCTTGTGTACCAGATTACGTCTGGTACAGGAAGTATTGAAATAAAATTATGTTTCTTTGGAGAAAGTCTGAAATTGAACTACCTTTTTGATAACTTGTACAGTATTATGCTACTTATTACTGATAAAAATGTGTTGGTTTAAAAAAAAGTACACTAAGATTTATGAGCAGAATCTACAACCCCTTTCATTGTATAAATTGTTTGTAAAATTGAAAAATAGATGGTACCCTCTGTGGCCATCGTACCAAAACCATCCAACTGTTCGTTGTAAGTGCCACGCACCGATCAACCAGCCGACTCTATAGCAGCATTTGTTTTAACACCTTCAATCAAAAATAATAAATGGATTATTTCTATAGCGCCGTTTTCGTAAATAAATCACCTCAAAGGCGCTTTACAACATAATTTTTCTTTTTTTATATGAATTCCGCAAAAGAGTCCCAACTGCTCCCAACCGACAGGAGCCAGTGAGACTATGGCATTCCCAATTAGGGAATGTTGTGAGGCTGAAGGTATTGCTGAGGGGAAGGAGAAGGGTAAGAGGGAGGTGAGGGAAATACCTGGATATTCAGATCTGGTCACCAAACACGGCTAAAAGCCATTTCAAGCAACGTTTCAATTCTGAATGGTGGTCTTTCACCGGGGCGATACTGAGAGTATCTTCCACTCTGGAACGTGCGCAAATATATTATATATTATTTTTAATTAATTAATTGTGAAACGACACAAATTAATTAAATAAAATTTACTTGCGCACGCCAGGATTTGAACCCGCGATCTTCGGATTCGTAGTCGAGAGCCTAACCCCTCGACCATGGAAGCCGTCAAACCTATACCTTATCACTTAGACTTATATATAATAATTTTCATCTTAGATTTACTACTAATGGCTTATAACTAAGATTTATAACTAGAAACTACCTAATTCAGACTTATAATTAGTGACTTACTCGAACATCTAAGACGTATGTAATTATGTATATAATTACTGGTTACTACCTTTCAAAAGTATTCTTAAACTGTGAATAATCCATTTTGATTGAAATAATATTATACTTTCATTTAAAAAATGAACTTATTAATATTTCATATTTTTATAAATCATAAAAAGCGATAATAGTGAATTAAATTTAATGAATAATTAAATATTTTTTATAAATAGCTATTTCTTGAATATGTTTTCATATTAATATTAATAACAAATAAATTTCTTTTTTAATTTTAGTTCTACAAAATATCCGGAATACAGTAAATTAAGGACATCGATAAATTTAAAAATGGAATTCCCTCCGTCTCCAAAGTATTGTAGCATATGGAAAAATCGGTGAACCGGAGTTTGGAGGAAATATGAATTGGAGCCACAGAGGACCGATATATTGATTTAGCGGGGGCTGTGGGCCCGAGCGAGCCATTGAGCGGAGTAATGTCATACAAATCACTAATTCAGAACGTATTGCCCCATCTGTCACGTCCTCGTTATGTTTGCTTTGGATTTTTAATATGTCCTCCACCGGGAGCTTAATATGAGCCGAGGAGAGAATTAAAATGGATGAGTTCCTAGATGTGGGTGTCAAAAAAATATTTCCGATTCGTTGGCGCTGGGCTTAAAACAAATAACTCGAAGAAGTAAGAAGATCGTGATGGAATAAATCTCAGTTTTAGGGGTTTGGCTATAGCTTTCCCATGGTAAGAATAAAGCAGGTTTCTATTACTTTTTTAACGCATCTGTCTTATATTATTAGGTAATTCAGTAGCACGATATGTAATGTGTTAGCTCCTCGGAAGAAAGGTCGAGTTTAAGCCAAAAAGTTGCGTCTAAAATATCTACGTAAAACATTTTCGGTGTGTACACAATTTACGAAAATTCAAATTTTTACTAAATTCACTAAGCTCATCGTAAAATATGAGTACTACCAATCAGAACCATTTTTTTTGCTTAATTTAATTTTGAATAACTTCCTTTTCAACTATCCTTTTCTCTTCTAAAATACCTTATAGGCATATCCAATAGATTAGCATCGGATTCACCCATTGGATTCTCGCCTTGAGACTCTTTGTGTGATATTCACACAAACATATATACGAGTATATCTTAAGAAACGGATTGCAATATTTGGAACACAGACATACAGAGAGCTGGGAATGCTGTCCTTGTTCCACCAGTATTTTAATGGAAAATGCTCTGAGAAACTAGCGTTATTGATCCCTTCCACACCGGTGCACATTCAGGAAACACACCAAACTCGCGCCCAACATTTGCACACGGTTGACATTTGTCACATGAGAACGGGTTGCATCTACGAATCGTCCATGCGTTCAACAGCTTGGCTGTGGAGTGATCTGCTGGCCTCTGTGTTTCCTCCCTCCTACAACATGGATATCTTCAAAACCTAGGTCCACTCCTTCCTATCATATAAAAGACCAGATGGTCATGTGTAGAGACACAGCATGACATAAGCCTGGAGTGGAGTTATTGTAAAAGAACTAAAAACTTTAAAAAAAATTAAATAAACAAAATTCTCTTCCGGGATAATGGAATTCTTTCAGTAAATTATTAATTTATTTTGCCACCTGTGTTATTATCTACCAGCAGGTCGAGATGAAGGCAGAGGCTTCATCTATAGTAAAACATAGATCCTAACCTTAAATCAGAGCCATGATAAAAATGATGAGAAACATAAAAGGTCTTATGTATTGCAAAAAACATTTTTATTTTAGTTTTCCCAGATTACGGTCTGAATGAATTTTCCAGTTTTTATATCGTTCGGAGTCTGCCGGTGTCGCCTATAAAAGCGTAAAAATCCATTACACCTAACATTTTATTAGCAATAAAATGAGAAACACTACGACCGGAAAATGATAAAGGAATTTTTGGAGTTTAAATGCCCTTTATTATTGTTTTCATCCCGAGAACAGCATATAGCTCATATTTTGATCATTACCTTCCGTTAACAGTAGTTCATATTATGTTAACATTACTATAATGACCATCATAAAAAGTACTTCGTTCTGTGAATTAAATGGTTGACCAATTAATTTGTTTGAACAAAAATTAAAAAAAAGGAATAAAAAACGGTGTTCATCACATTTATTAAAATTTTATATTTTTTTTAATATGATCTCCACACAGAAAGCCCTGTGGGATGTAATTTCACTCGGGGCCTATATCATCTGTAAAGGAAGGAGGAAACACGGAGGCCGACAAATCATGACATAACCAAGCTGTTGATCACAAGAATTAGACGTAGAAGCGACCCGTTCTCACGTAACAAATATCAATTATATACAAATAAAAATACTAGCAGAACAAGACTTACTGGATATATAGATTTACTAATGAGCACTTTTTATTTTTTATTCTATGATTCCGCGCAAGAATGCTATCTGCCCGTAGACCGTGAGTCTATAGCATCCCTAATTATTAACATATATAAGTGTATATTCATGGATATTTTAAAATTACAAAATAATTTGCAAAATTACTGCCTCAACACAGGCTAGCCTATTGAGGCGGGTCATGTGAAACTTCAACTATAACTATTATTAAATTATTTTCTATTTTACTTTATAAACCACTATACACTTACGAGTACGTTATTATATTGTACATGTCTTCTAGTTATAGTTGAATTTAATTACAATAAAGATATTATGATAATAATTATTAATTTTAAGTTTTTATGTGAATCGAAAAGAAGTTTGCAGAGGAAGGACATTGGGAAAAGGAGGGTGGGAGTAGGTGCCTTTTCAGATCAGGTTTAGTAAACATTAATATAACTAAAATGAATAAGATATTTTTTGTTTACACCATTGTTTAACATATAAATATCGTATATATTTAAATATTAAACAGTGGTGTAAACAAATAATTTCTTATAAATTGTATTAATAATGACGTCATGAAAGTAATTATGCACATATTGAAGGAAGTAACTGTAACTACATCAAGAAACATTCTAATGATGGTCTCACTGAAGCTACAATGAGAGTTTTTTTAAATATTATAAATGCATTTTTAGACCTTTATAATTGGATTACGAGTGTATCTGGAATAATGGTATGATTATAAATAACAAATACTGAATGGATGTGAAAATTTTCAAATCGATTTCAGATTTAATTTCGGAGTTGAATTCCGACTGCAAACGTAGTCATTTTGGAAAGAGGCAATCTGATTATAAAATGGATTTATTTTACAAAATGAAATAAATATGGAAAAACGAATTTTGCCGAGTTATCGGTTTTTTATGATTTTACTAGCATTGTTTCGTGAGCATAACGAATATTAGTTGTGTTCTTCCAAGGCGCCATTAACTATAAACATGCCCTTCATTGATATGCTCGGTGTAACCTTCAGTGCCAACTCCGGTATGGGGGCTCCATCGAAGCCGGAGTAAAGTTAGCCTCAGAAGCTGGATGTATTATACATAGCCCGCAGATACTTTAATTGTACTCAACTGGTGACCTTGCACAAATCGCAAGTGTGCCCTATAGAATTTGGCAGTCACCTCTGGTCCGGAGCCGCCAAATATCTGAAAAACCCTTGACTTTGTGCAGAAACGGGCATTCCGTTTGATAGATTCGCCTATCTTAATAAACATATTGCATTCTTTAGAGCACAGACGTAAGATGGGAATGCTATCCTCGTTCTAAAAGTATTTTAATGGAAGATGCTCTGAGGAGCTAGCGTCATTGATCCTTTTGGCAGCGGTGCATAGTCGGGAAACACGCCAAACGCGCGCCCAACATTTGAACACGGTTGACATTTATCACATGAGAACGGGTCGCTTCTACGACTCGTTCTAGTGTTCAACAGCTTGGCTGTGGAATTATCTGCCGGCTTCTGTGTTTTCTCCCTCCTACAACACGGGTTCCTATCCACACAGCATCCCCAAATATGATAAAGGCCTTGAGGGAAATTATTTATCCTCAGTGTGCCTCATGTGTGGAATTACTGTAAGAAAAATCACGTAACCCTTATTTCCAGATATCAAAATTGCTTCATGTCATGGGATTTCCTATATTTTCAGTAGATTCTGCTTTAAAGGCCTCCAAGAAATTTTCCTAAAAGATTGTACAGCTTATTGCTGGATAATATTTAGAGAAGAGTTTGGTTTTAAATTTCATAAGATCGTAATTCTCATAGTCCAATATTCTGCAAAGAATTAAAATATTATTACAACAATCAAACTTTTATTTTAATGGCGCAATGCTGAAGCATTTTAGTTTTCAATGTTCACTTATTTACGTATGTTTTCGACTAAAAGCACCCTTATGGATGCTCTGAGAAATCTATTTTGAATTGCAACCATACTCGTGCTCGGTACCTGGAAAAGCTCCTACAATTATACAAAGTTGATGAAAACCTACTACAGTACGCTCGCAAACTGATTTTACATTTAATAATAAGGTTGTTGAATTGCGTGGAGTTTGAAGATATACCCCACCCCACATTAAGGGTCAGCACTCAATAATGGCCCAAAACATCACTTTGCAGGTTGCTACCTCAAGCAGTACCACAATTTTTATTTATTTTTTAAATTCTATAATATAATTATAATAAAAATATTTTATTATCCTCTTTTTTTACAACAAAATAACAAATAATGATATTCTCACTGGGATTTCCCGTGCTGAGGATTTCATATACAAAAGAAGAAATTACATGATATTAAATCTACGTGCTTGATGAAAAAAAAAATAAGGTGAGGTGTTTTAAGTGCAGTTGAGTGGTTTCGGTGTTAGTCTGTATTTGGTGTTAGAATATTAGGGGTAGAAAATGTATAAGGTTTCAAAAGGCAAAAATCCTCAACCTGTAATTTTTAAAATCTCTGAAAAACACCCCAAACGGCTGAAAATAGGTGCGGTATGAAAACCATTGAAAGCAATTTTCAACATTTAACCTAAAATTCCAGTACGTATTTCATACAGAATTTAAGATATAAGAGTGTGTGGATTATTGTATTTTGAGAATTTATGCATTTTCCTAATTACCCGTATAGAATTTACGTATAAATCATTTGTAGTATTTCTTGAGTTAGCGACCTGGAAAGTGTACAATTATGGATGCTGACCCTTAAAACACGTTTTCTTTTCCTCTACCAAAATACTTATATTTAATTTCTTAAAAAGATTGGTATTCACTTTGTGGGGTCATAATTATTAAATTAATTAGAAGTTACTTTGTATTCACCACTTTATAAATACACACATATCAACATGTTTCGAAAGCGATGCTTTCTTCATCAGGAATATGTGGAATACTGTACATTATTATATATATTATTAGTATTCTCATATATTTATGATGAAGAAAGCATCGTTTTCGAAACATGTTGATATGTGTATATTAATAAAGGGATAAATAGAAAGTAATTTTTAATTAATTTATCAATAATGATGCCACAAAATGAACACCAATCTTTTGACGAAATTATATTTTAAAAAAATATTTTAATCTATAATATCTTATAATTTAATGTTAAATGTACCTAGTTGTGTTCAAAATACTTTCTTAATTTAGATTTACGATTCAACATTATTTTGTAATTATTTTCGTCATATTACAGGCGATCGTGTTAAAACGTTTTAAATGTTAAGTTCACTTGAAAGAAAGAGTTAATTTGATGAGCTAACGCTTTAGTAGATATTTTTAGAAAATAAACAGTCGCGCTTCCGGTAATCTACATATTATATTATATTATATTTGTGCTCGCAATCACACGTGGTTCGTAATACGGCATTTAGGGTGATATTAAAATGAGGTTTGGGGTGATAAGGCATCAATCACCTTTGCCGGAGGCTGTGTGTATAATCCTAAAGGGGGCGTGCACCCACCCCTCTTTCCCCGTGATGTAGATTAATTGAGACATACCCGTGAGTAGATTTTGGGGAAACATATTTCCAAACAGAATTTGGGATTTTTCCTCATTTAAAAGTGGTATATCTTGGAAATCCGTCGATTTACTCCAATCACGTGCAGACGTTAAATCAGCCATTTGACAATTTGCTACTGCGGGTTTTAGCGTTTGAGACTTTCACGTTATGTCCCTTTCAAAACTGTTTTATAAATCCTTCATCGACCAGTTACATACAGTCAAACTTGTTTTTTACGGTCACGGCAATAGCGAGTTCACGGCTATGACGAGCTATTACTGAATGATATTTTAGTTCAGGCTTATCTTTTTGTTTGCAGATAGCACAATGGGCTTATGGCCTGAGTGGTCACGGTAGTCATGCAAATCATCTTCGTATCAATATAATAAATAATCCAATCTCCGAAACTACGGTGAATGGTAGCCGACAATATTCCTGTATAAAATCTTAAATAATGTAATAGACTGCCCTGAACTCCTATCTCAAATTAACCTTAACATACCAACGAAACGTACTCGCCACACCAAACTGTTTTACGCATTAAACAACAAAATAAACGCTGCAACAAATTCACTAATTTCCCGTTTTCTTCATACATTTAATAATATTTGTCCCAACCTAAGTCTCGATATATTTTTTGACTCCCTACCAACATTTTAGAAAAATATTACTCGTAACATCAATGCGCAATCACAACTATCCGGCACATAGCACTATTCAGACACGTAGGTACCCACACACACACACACACACACACACACACACACACACAGACACATACACTTATACACTATACACTTTTTGCATCATTCCCAAGAATTGTACTAACCCCGCCCGTTAAAATGTATATAAGCACTTACTAGATATTATATAGAGACATGTCATTGGTACCAATCCTCGTAATAATTTTCTAAAACCTTGTAATTTGTACACCACTTTACACATTTTACACGTGTACCGTTTGTTTCTAAAATAAAATAACGAATCCGCTTCACTGACGTGCCGTACAATTTCTAAAATTCGCAATTTATATATACATACATTTCTTTTTTTTTTCGGAAACACCACACAGAAGACCCTGAAGGAAATAATTTTCCTCAGGCCGATATCATCTTTGGGGATGCTGTGCGGAGGGTCTTTTAGAGGATAGGAAGGAGTGAACTTGGGTCTTGAGGCCCATGTTGTAGAATGGAGGAAACACCGGCCGGCAGATCATTCCACAACCGAGCTGTTGAACACAAGAACGAGTCGTAGAAGCGACCCGTTTTCATATGACAAACGTCAACCATGTGCAAATGTTGGACACGCGTTTGCCGTGTTTCCTGACTATGCACCGGTGCTAAAGGGCTTAATGACGCTAGTTCCTCAGAACATCTTTCATTAAAATACCGGTAAAACAAGGACAGCATTCCCACCTGACGTCTGTACTCCAAAGATTGCAGACCGTTTGTTAAGATAGGCGAGTCTATCAAACGGACTGCCCGTTTCTGCCCAGAGTCTACGGTTTTTTCAGATATTTTGGGACTCCCGACCAGAGGTGGCTGCCAAATTCTACAGTGGGGCGCACTTGCGATTTGTGCAGGGGCAGCAGTTGTGTACTATTAAAGTATCTGCGGGCTCTGTACAATACGCCTAGCTTCTGAGAGGCCAACTTTACTCTGGCTTCAATGGAGCCCCCATACCTGAGCTGGTCACTTAAGGTTACACCAAGAATATTAATGGAGGGCTTGTTGAGAAGATTGCTTCCATTAAAGGAGATTTGATTGTCATTTTGATCTTTTTTAGACGTAATCAGACATAATTAGGTCTTTGAAACATTAAATTCGACGAGGTTATTCTTACCCCCAGAGGAGACGCTCTCGAGGTAACCATCCATTCTCTGCTTCAAAGCCCTCCGAGCCGTTGGAGTTTGTGTGCCCTTCGGGGGCTTATCAAACAAAAAGCTATCATGGACTGTACTGTCATCAGCGTAACAGTGGATTGGTGCACATGTCAAGAGGTCATTGATGTGCAACAAAAACAATGTCGGAGACAGAACCGATCCTTGTGGGACGCCAGCATTTATTGAATGCGAGGAAGAGATGAAACCATCAGCAACCGTCTGAATCGATCTCTCCCTCAGAAAGTCGACAATCCACGTACACAAGGAAACGGGAAATCAGTAAGAAGGCAGTTTGTTGAGAACTCCTCGGTGCCAAACCCGATCAAAGGCCTTAGAAATGTACAGTGAGGCCATTTTAATCTCACCATTACGTTCCAGGCAATGTCCCCAAAAATGTGTCACATACGCGATAAGATCACCGCATGAACAGTTCCGCCGGAATCCGTACTGACGGTCGTTAATAATTTTGTTCTTCTCGAGGTATGTGAGCAGTTTGTCGTTGATCACACGTTTTATCACCTTAGACAGAACTGATGTCATCGCTATGGGGCGGTAGTTGGCCGGGTTGGAGCGGTCACCTTTCTTAGTTATAGGGTGAATGACCGCTTTTTTCCAACCAGAGGGCACAGAGCTACATTTCAGGGATATTTAAAGAATTCGGACAAAATTGGAGCAATTTCTGCAGCACAACTCTGCAAAACTAGGGCAGGTATTCCGTCAGGCTTACTAGCTTTATTAACATCGAGCCCCCGTAAGACATGGAGTATATCCCGATGCCGGATCCTGAGCTTTTTCATATACAAACCGCAGTGAGGAACCGACGGCGGGATGGCACCCCGGTCATCAAGGGCCGAGTTTTCCGTTAAACATTTTTCCTAACAGGTTGGCCTTTTCGGTGGCGGTGTTTGCTAGTGAACCGTCTAGTCTGGTAAGAGGCGGCAGACTGGATTTGCAGAAATCGCGACAATTGGAACCCGCTAGCAACCAGAATGCTCTACTGCCATTCGGGCAGGCAGGTAGCTTTTTGCTGATCTGATTTTGACCTATTGATGACTCTCTTACTTTCCTTTGCCAATTTGTTATATGCTGGTCTGAACTTGCCTACGAGGGTGAAGCCCGGGCAGTTCAAATAGGAAGCGTCAGGAGGCTCAGCTCTCTGCGTTTCGGAGAGGAATAGAAGGTTTGGGCGTTGGGATTGTTGGGAAGGTGATGGTGGACAGAATTAAAATTTTTGTGCAGGCCTCAAATGTTGGTAAAATTCACCAACATTTTGACCCAACAAACGTTTGAACATTCATCCCCACACCGGGGACGCCTACTACTCACCGTTGTGTTGAAATTGTTACTACTTATGTTTTGTGATTGCATGTTTTTTAATATTGTTGTTGGGGGTTTTAGAAGAAAAAAGTAAGCAAGGGAAGGATTAGGTATAAAGAGTGGGTAGGAAGCTGGGGGTCAGGGTATCCAGGAATGACGGACGTATGAATTCATTTATATTTTTTTATATAGCGAAGTGGGCCGTACGAATTGGGCCGCGGGTTAGGTATCACCGTTTTATGACAGGTGAATTTTTACAACCGAAACCAATAACGATGACAACAGAGATGTAACAACCGAAACAATATGCACAAGCTAGTGACATGATAATTGACAACTTAGTAAGTTTTTTTGGAAGCCCAAACCAGATGAGGAATGTTAGAAAGCGTTGAGTGTTTTGAGGGGGAATTTGAGAAACTTGAAAGTGATATTTTTTGTCAAGCATTGACTAAAAATATTATCAATTAAAGTTACCCACGTTTTACATAAATTTTTCAGTGTGTTTTTATTAGTGTGATAATTAATTAAAACGTTTTATAGTAATTAACTATATACCAAAATTGAAATCTATTTTTATTTTAAGGTTATGCAATGGTTAGACAATAACCTCCTTACTCTCAATACGGATAAAACTAAATTCATACGTTTCAGTGCAACGCAAGCGGGGCAACCCAAAGATGTGCTAAACATTACTGCTCACCTTTGCAATGAAATAAATACTTGTACTTGCAATAACTTAGAATGCGTCGATTGTGTAAAATATTTAGGAATAATTATTGATAAATTCCTGAGATGGGAAAAACACGTCATCTCAATTGCCACAAAAGTCGGAAAACTCACTCACCTTTTCATAACTATTAGAAACATTCTAAACGTTAAAGATCTAAAATCAATATATTATGCCATGTGTAATTCTCTACTTATATAATATGCATCCCTAGGATGGGGTGGTTGTGCCAAAATAATTTTGGAGCCCCTGGCAAAAGCGCAGAAATCCCTAATAAGAGTCATCCTTAAAAAACCCTTCAGGTACCCCAGTGATGAATTATTCAAAAAAATGCAAGTTCTTGATGTCAGACAACTGTATATCAGGAAAATTGTATTACACACACATAAACAACGTCACCACTACCCATATATCGAGCACTATCACGACACCAGACACTCAAGAAGTAATCCAATAGTTTCAACAAAAACCATGACATCCCTTGCTCAAAGACAATTTTCATACTTAGGACCAAAATTATTCAACATAATACCCGATACATGGAAAATGAAAAGTACAAACGTCCTGCGTAAACTGATCAATGTATGGCTTCTCGATTTAGGGAGGGTCAAAAGCGAACATATGCTCATTAATATATATGTACAATTTTAATAAAACCTTCTTATGTAATTCATTACTACTATACATTAAATCAAAAAAAAAAAATTATGCATATCATACTTTAAACTTGTATACTTTAAACTTTTATACTTTATACGTTAAACTTTTACATCTCATATGTAATTCATTATTACTCCACACTAAATTTAAAAAAAAAGCGTATCATACTTAATCTTTTATTTTTCAAACTTTTAACTAACTAACCAACTAACCATCACGCCGTTTCCCCGCAGGGGTAGGCAGAGAGGATGGACCGCCAAACAACTCGATCTTGGCATACACTTCTTGCTTCATTCACATTCATACAACGCCTCATACATTTTCTTCTGTTATTCCGACTTCTGACATAGCCCGACTCGAGTATTTGATTCACTTGATCATGCCATGTCTTCCTCGGGCGTCCCCGGCTTCTTCTTCCATTCACATTCGCGTCATATATTCTCCTTACACTCCTTTCTTCATTCATTCGCTCTACATGCCCAAACCATCTAAGCGTCCCTTTCTTAATCTTGCTCACTACGCTTACATCAGCCTTGCATTCTTTACGAATCTCAACATTTTTCACTCGATCATACATGGTTTTACCACACATTCGTCTCAGAGATCTCATTTCTACAGCATTCAGTCTACTTTCATCCTTCCTCTGCCAGTTCCATGCCTCACTGCCATACATCAAGGTTGGTATCAGCACTCCATTGTGGACTGCTAGCTTCGCTTCCTTGGACAATGCGGTGCTGTTTGCGCCAACCGCGTTCCGTCCTCCGTTAATGGAGTTTCCTGAATTCACCCTTCTTTCAATATCCATGTCTTTCCATCTCTCGTAAACATACTTCCCAAATAAACAAACTCATCGACCTGCTCCAAGTATTCATCATTTACAACTATATGGCATACTGTTTTCGTACTCTCTCTTTCAAACACCATGACTTTTCACTTATTTACATTCATCATTAGCTCATTCTTCATACATACTGCGTTCATCCTAGATACGAGGGACTGTAGACCTTCCATACTGTTAGCAATCAGCACCGCATCATCAGCGTACAACAGGCAACATACTTGCAGACTAACCATTTTCGCGCCCAGGCCCACCTCTTTCAATTCTTGCATACAATTATCCTTGTATAGATTGAATAACCACGGTGACATTGCACAGCCTTGCTTAACACATTTTGTGATGTCAAACCACCCCGTAAAATCACCGTTTGCCATAACACATGCTTCCCTCGTACAGCGATGCGATTGCCTGTGTAAGATTTGTATTCACACCATACTTAGACAACACCTTCCATAGCTTTTTTCTGTCAACTCTGTCGTATGCTTTTTGTAGATCTACAAAAGCACAGAAAAGTTTCTGTTTTTTTGCCAGAAACTTCTCTGTGAGCATACGCAACCAGAAAATCTGATCCATGCACCCCCTTCCACTCATAAATGCGCCTTGCACATCCCATATTTTATCTTTTGTTTTCATTTGTACCCTTTCAATAAATATCCTACCATACAGCTTACCAACTGAACTTAGCAGACTAATAGCCCTGTGATTTCCACATTCCATGCGTGACCCTTTACCTGATCACAGCCCTTTTCCAATCTAATGGGTTGTAACCCTCCTCTAGACACTGGTTAAAAAGTTTGCATAACCATGTGAGAATTATACGGCAATTTCCTTTAAAGTATTCAGCACCAATATTATCAAAACCAACAGTCTTACCATTCTTCAAACATCTAATTGATTTTTTAATTTCATCCATGCTAATTTTGGGAACATTCACCCCATCTTCATTCATACCTGACTCGCCACTGGAATCTCTATCACTCAGATTGCTTTCGAAGACCTCTTCAAAGTATTTCATCCATCTCTCTTTTATTTCTTTCTCATTCATTAACATTTTTCCATCTTTCGATTTTATCACTTTCACACATCCACTCTCTGGACCATTCCGTGACCTTTTGACCTCCTTCCAAAATAGTTAAATATTTTCTTGGAAGTGATTTGTCATTTTGATCCCCTCTTCCTCTTGCAGGCGTTTCTTTCGTTCTTTCACTCCATCACGTACTCTTTTCTTGTATCCCTTGTAAACTTCTTCCGCTCTATCCCTCTCTTCGCTAGAAGCACTGCCAGTCGCTATCAGAAATAACCACGCTTTCTTCTTCTCTGTGACCAGTCCTTTAATCTCATCATCCCACCATGCATCACCTTTCTTTCTACCTTGCGTACTTATTCCACATACCTCTCTAGCAGATTTACAGAGGCTCACTTTTATGTGGTCCCATGTTTCGCCTATGCTTTGACCGTCCATTACCTTATCATTCAGTCTCATCACTACACAATTTTCATACTTACTTCTTACATTATCGTTTTGCAGTTTTTCTATTTTGACTCTAGTTGGGGTCGACACCGTTTTCACTTTAGAGCGCCAGCCGCGGAAGAGGTTTACTCTCGACACAACCAGGAAATGGTCGATTTCTACCTCAGCCCTTCTGAAAACTCTGGTGTCTGCAGTGACGGCTCTCAACCTAGAGTCAATTACTACAAAATCAATCATTGACCTCTCATTTTCTCTTTCCCACGTATATTGATGGATACCTTTATGATCGAAAAGGGTATTTGATACCAATAGGTTCCACTCTAAACATACTTCAAGCATTCAGTTTCCATTGTCATTCGTTCTTTTATCCCCAAATAAACCTAAAGCTGATTCAAAACCATCTCTTCTAACACCCACCAACCCATTCAAATTCCCTACCATTATAATCCTTTCATTCATATTTTTTAATCTCATCACATCGCTCACACCAGTCCAAATTTCATCATTCACTTCATCGCTTTCAGAGTTGACAGGAGCATAGCATATAACTAAAAACACTCTTGTCAACCCGATTTTGAATAGTATCCACATTATTCTCGGACTTACACATTCACATTGCAACATACATTCCACCATTCTAGGAGACAGTAACGCTGCAACACCTGGACAAGACCTGTCTGTATCTGGTCTCCCAGACCAGATGACGAGCGTATCATTATGCTGCATCGCACCGCTCGCCTTTTCATACTCTCAGTTATACAGAGTACATCCTGACTTTTCCTTCCCATCGTATCACATAGTTCATTCATCTTTCTTTCAATTACTCCTCTGACATTCCACTTGCCAATTCGACATTGTTCACGTTCCTTCCTCCCCTTCAAACTTTTATACTTTATATTTTATACTTGTACATCTCGATTGTAATTCATTATTACTCCACACTAATTTAAAAATGCATATCATACTTTAGTATCTTATACTTTAAACTTTTACTCTCACTATACACTTTTACATCTCATATGTAATTTATTATTTCTCTACAGCAAGTTAAAAAATGCATATCATACCTTTAACTGATATTTTTTAAACTTTTACATCTCATTTGTAATTCATTATTATTCTACACTAATTTAAAAAATGCAGCATATTTAAAAATAAAAATAAAAATAAAAAAAACTTTTTTTTTTCTTTAATTTGCTTTATGGATTTTTTTTATATTCTTTCATGTATATGTATATTAATATGAACTAATCGTATCAATTTGAGTGTCCTAAAACGGGATTTTCTCCTAGTTGGACAGTCAAAGACTTCTGTCTTCTGACATATTTCTGTAAAATAATGTGTGTTTCAAATAAATATTCTTATTATTATTTTAGTAATATTTTGAAGAGATATTATGCATAGCTGTTGTATACTCGTACATATATAATACGGAATTCCATATTAAAATCAATTTTTTTTATTAAAAAAACCTTTGTAACTTTTTCCATTTATTTATTTTCGACCGGACCGGTTTCACCCTATCACTTGCATCGTCAGACTGGCACCACTCTGGTGATAATTTTTTTTTAAAATTATGTACATAATAAGTAAAGAAATGGATTCTGTTCATACTTTACAGCATGCAACTACATACTATGTTTTAAGTAGGTATTACTATAAACACTGCTGTACTAACATTTATACATCTTACAGTTGTGTTAGGGTAGACATCACAAAAGGTGTTAAGCAAGGCTGCATAACCATGGTTATTCAATCTATACATGGATAACTGTACGCAAGAACTGAAAGAGATTTGCATAGGCAAGAAAATTATTAATTTGAATTTATGTTGCCTGCTAATTACTAATAGTATGGAAGATTTACAGTCCCCCGAATCTACGATGATAGAAATATGTATGAAGAATGACCTAACGATCAATGTAAGTAAATCTAAAATCGTGGTGTTTGAAGGAGAGAGTACGAAAACAGTGTGCGATATAATTGTGAATGATAAATACTTAGAGTAGGTCGATGAGTTTGTGTATTTGGGAAGTATGTTTGTGAGAGATGGAAAGACTGATTGGGATATTGAAAGAAGGGTGAATACAAGAAACTCCATTAATTGAGGACTGAACGCATCTGGCGCTAACAAAAAATGTCCAAAGAAGCGAAGCTAGCAGTCCACAATGGAGTGATGATACCAACCCTAATATATGGTAGTGAGGCATGGAACTGGCAGAGGAAGGATGAAAGTAATCCGAATGCCGTAGAAATGAGATCTCTGAGGCGAATGTGTGGTAAAACCATGTATGATCGTGTGAAATATATTGAGATTAGTAAAGAATGCAAGGCTGATGTAAGCATAATGTGTAAGATTAAGAAAGAGACGCTTAGGTGGTTTGGACATGCAAAGCGAATGAACGAAGAAAGAAGTGTAAGAAGAATATACGATTCGAATGTGAATGGAAGAAGCCGGGGACTCCTGAGGAAGACGTGGCACGATCAAGTGATTCAAATACTTGAGTCGGGCCATATTAAAAGTGGGAATAATAGAAGAGAATGTATGAATGTGAATAAAGCAAGGAGCCTATGCCAATATCGAGTTGTTTGGCGGTCCGTCCTTTCTGCCTACCCTTGCGGTGAAACGGCGTGATGGTTAGTAAGTTAGTTATACGTTGCAGTTCTATCATTCCTCTATCAATTGAAATAACGGCAGCATACTCGTATTATGTTATATTATCGGTAGTATCCAAACATTGCTTGACACTTCTAATAAATTCTTATCGAATGATACTTTATGAATAAAATTATAAACTTCGTGAACTGATAAATTACATACATTTCCTGGTAAAGGTGACATAAAGAAACATGTTACATTTGCATTGTTTTATTTTAAAATAATAAAGCTAAAGTCAAACCAAACCGCAAGAAAAGTTTTCGTCATGAACAATGTATATGCAATTTACAATAAACGTGTGATATTATTATTTAGACAAGAATAAACAGATTCTAATTATATTTTCAGTACTCGAGCTCCACGAGCTCCCCCAGCCCGCAATATAAAATTTGACGAGCTTTGGGACGTACTCGACCCCGTGCAATAGTATAATTCCATAGCGAGGGTATCAGATGTGCGGCTTCTATTCAACTATTCATATGTGTAGTTTCCGTGTAATGGCACGGCAGAGGACTGTTAGGGTGTCGGGCCACGGGGCTGTGATTCCGCCATTTGATCTTAATATAAAAAAGTGCCTGATCATCTTAATCCCGGCCAAACTATTTAGTTTGTTTTATTTGTTTTACAGGGGAGATTGTGTACCTTCGGGAAAAGTTTCTGGATTCTCTCTAACTCGTTGTTTGTATGTATTTGATTGTATTAGTTGTGTTGAATTGCCTTTTGATGTTTTCCGCTTTGTTCTGGCTTTTGGCATGCGAATGTTGTAAAGTTAATACAACCGTTTTCCCCAAATACTCACTTAAAATTGTAAAAGTTTTATGAACATGGTTGGCAATTTATTATACTTCATTAGTAGATACCGAATTACTTGCATTTAAGAGTTTAAGCTAACTATACTGCGACCCTCGTGGCCGTTATATTTCCAAATTATTTATTGGCTAAATAATTATATAAATAACATTCGCTTATCCAATAATTAAATTCGTAGCATAGTCAGGTAAAATATGGAAATGAATGTTATCCAACAAGGATAAATAATATACAATTTTATAATGGTGAAAATTTAGATCCTAAATTGTTATGAAATGCAGCATGAAGACAAAATGAGTGAATTACACGGTGCAAAAATTCTAAAATATTTTTATTATGTGGAAGACTCAGTTAAATGAAATAACAGTGCAGTTTTAACATGGTTACGCTAGTTTTAATACGGCTTTATACTAGGAAGGTTGGATGGTGACATTACTGGAAATGGAGATTTAATATGTCGATGTTGGGACAACTAAAGAGGCATTCAGTCTCCTGACTACGTTGGTGCGTGAATACATACCGCATGCCCCTTCGTGAAGCACTCTGATATTTAGGCGTCGCTCGCAGGCGTCGCGGCGCAGGTCGCAGTGCGAGCGGTAGGTGCGGGCGTCCGTGGCGCACACGGGCCCCCCTTGGCCCCCGGAGTCCGGGCCTGCCGCGCCGCTGCCGCCACCGCAGTCCGCCGGGCACTGGCAGCGTGCCCGTCCGTCCAACCCTATCACGCACAGAGCGCCCCAGCGGCAAAACGTCTTCTCGCACGGCTCTGCAAGGTGATTAATCGATTCAATTACACTCTGCTCCAACCAACTCTGGATCCAACGAACCCATCCAAACTAACAACTAAACAATCACCAAACATTTCCACAATTCGGCTGTCATCGCTTTTAGGGACGAACAAAAAGGACCGCTACTTCTACCCGTTAACTTTGTTTTTATACAGAAATGTTTATAATCTGAAATTCGCCTAAAATGAGGAAAGATTGTAATATTTTAAATGCTTCTCCTTTACTTCAAAGAGTACCCTTCGGCCTTTCTCAAAATGTATATAATTTAAGGTATTAGGAGAAGTAATGATTTTGAGACAAAACAGAAACGGCAATATTTGTCACGAGAGGTAAACAATAGAAACGTGCCCACAACGCCCCGCGAACTCAATTTTTTTTTTCGTTTGCACCTTTGCAATTTTTTTCATCTTTGTTTTAGCAAATTAAAAACATTTATTTTTTTAAATTAAAAAAATATATAATGGTCAACATTAGCAAAAACCAATTACAGCATATTGTGTTACGAAGCTTTAGGCTTCCTCGGCAAAGTGGCCTGGCGGCGTTTACAAAACAACAATATACCTACATTATTTCGTTATAGAAAGGTTATGGAATACAAAAGGCCAAAAAACGTGGACATTTTTTGTTTTTGAGCACAATTGCAGCTAACTGATACCAATACCAAATTCAGAAATTCCGAACAGGCAAGAGTTTTATAAAACAAAATGAATAATGGAAGAGAATATTATTCTTCAGAACATTATTAAAACGATGCTACTTTATAGCACCAGTTATTAATTTGGTTATTTTTATTATTTCATATACATTTCTGATTTTTTTTTAAATACATTTATTGGCTTTCCATAACAAACATCAATAATCGATATCATTTAAACTAAAACATTATTAATGCTTTGGAAATGGCGCCATTTTTGTTAAAATTTTTCAGAAATGGCGCTTTTTCTAGTTGACAAATTTATTTTGCTCTCTGTACTAAATTTTAGAACCATACTTGTTTTTTTCTTATGATTCAGTTGTTGGACTTGTTTTGGCATAAATCACTACGAAAATCGTTTGTAAAAAGGGATAATCTATTCGTGTTAAGAATCTTGATACCTATATTTTAAACATAGAAATATTTGCGTTCATATTTCATTTTCATGTTCAGGACGACAGGTTTAAAGTTCGATTCACACCTATCAGCACCGCGCAGTGCAGACACGTACGGTAGCAGGCACGGCAAAATTAGTCGCTAACATTATCTATGAACATATTCACATACGGCGTAATGTGAATACTAACTTCTGCTCCGGTTTTCACTGAATTGACTTTAATCCGGTTAAATTCTAAGTTTTTTTCTGTAAATCACTGTATTCAATGACATTTAATTTGCTGACACACGTTCAAAAGATATTTTAAAAACCTTTCTTTTTCAATAGTTTCTTAATTAAACGGCGTGTTATTAGTATATCAGATATTAAACCGTATTTTAAACGACGTCTCTACTTTTAGGTACAAAATAAATTAAACTACGTCACATTCTTGATATAATTTTCTATGCGAATTCAATTTTTGTGCTGAAGCAAGTTGAATAGGATTTATAGGAAAGTAACACAAGGTGTTGTTTGTCTTTAGTATCTCCGGCCAACAAACTTCGCAAAGTACACAAGGGTGAATTTGCTGTGGTTTGGAATTTTGTCCCCGACTCAGCCAAAGGATCCAAGATCCTCCTACATACGTATACCTTACTACCTTAAATAAAAAGGAGCGCAAAATTTGAATATGCTAACAGCGGGAGATGGTAAACAACATTTTTGAAGGGCGTTATTCCTCAGAGGGCGTTTAAATCGATAGTAAGGGATATGACACATGAACGGCCCAAATCATCAAAATACATACTTCATCTTAAAGTAAAAATATTGTTTTATGTGAAAGCATGTAAGAGAATATTAAACGGTATCGTTCATTTTTTATGGCGGGAGAGGCTAGAGACGCAGCTTGAATGGCTATCTATCATTGCCCCGATGATAGCCAACTTACGGTAGGAGGAAGTACCACTATAAATTTAATTATGCCGCTTAAGGGTTTAGTAATACAGATTTTCTAATAATACCCTCTCTGACAGTATAACTCAACGGTTGCTTGTTGACGATAGAAATAACTCAAACAAATAATTCAAATCACTTAGGTACACAAAGGTCAACGGAAATGATTCATAGACCCCTTAAAGCTAAAGGTAACCTGAAAATAAACTACTGGTAACGACCTCCGTGGTGGAGCGTTGAACTTCTTGGTTCTGGACCCAGAGTTCACGGAATCAAATAAAATTAATTTTAATATGACGGTCTCCATGGTTGTATAGCTCCTAGATATCTGGTGTACTTACTGTTACGGTGTTACTATTATATTTAAGTCTATCCTCATTGTAACCAACCTGTACTGCTGTTTTATGTTTATATCTTTTAAATTTTTATTTCTTAATCTATTTAATACTTACAGATGCTTTGATATTTCTGATATTTACATAATAGTTATATTTTTGTAATATGAATGTTTTTATAATGTTGATATTTTTAAAAGTATTGATGTTTTTATAATATTGATATTTTTATAATATTGATACTTTTATAATATTGGTACTTTTATAATTTTGATATTTTTTATGATATTGACATTTTTATAATATTATTTAAATCGGTGTTATAAGATTGGACTCTAGTATCTCAATAACAAATCTGTAATGCTTTTACCATTATTTTTTCTCTTTAATTTTTTTTTTTCTCTCAACTTATGTACAGCACAAGATGCATGCGTCTAAATATAATAATTTTTGCCCTACATTTGTATGATGATTGTAATTTATTGTTGTATTATGTTATATTGTTGAAATAAACTCCTGCTGACAAGCTACTTGCAGTGGCTTAGCGGGTATAAGTTCCCACTGTATATAATTAATATTATACAATTAAAAAAAAAAAAAAAAAATCATTTTTAAATTTCTGTCAACCGTTTCCAATATTTGAATTCTTAATATTTCCATTATAATGACCGGAATATTTTACTTGTGTAATGATGGAGGACTTCGTAAGCGGGAAATCGAACTGACGATGCCTTAGACCACTCGGCTACTTAAAAAAAAAAATTATGTGACCCCTCACAAGAGCGCTCCTGTGTGTATAGAGCACGTACATGAAAACTATATCGCTACCTGGATGGACAACGTTGTGACGCGGGTTAAGGGGGGGTTGTAGAAAGGGATTTGTTAATGCAGGATTTGAAGAGGTCCGGATTAAATGTTGGAGGAAAGACAGATGCCGATAGCTCATTCCACATACGAGCCGATTTACACAAAAATGAGTAAGCGAAACGACCCGTTCACATGAAGTCGACATCAACCGTGAACAGAGGTTCCGCTCGTGCCCATCGAGTTTCACGCACGTGCACCGGAACGGAGGGATCAACGCTTCTAGCTCCTTCGAGCAGGCTCTGTATAATAGATATCTGTGGAACAGACCCAGCGTACCTACATTCCGTCAACGGGTTGTCAATCAGACGAACCGCCCTTCTTTACACAGAATCGAGCAAGTATATCAAGTATTTGGGAGCTCCAGCCCTGAGCCAAGAATGGAATATGATCTTAATATATCCGTGGAGTGCGATGGCTTTCGATATGTTATTGTAAAAGGGATTTGTAGTTTTAGCTACACCGGAACCCACAACTGCGTAACACGCAATACAATACAATTAGCAAATGAATATAATAAACTGATCAAAAGTTTTCTTAAAAATGAATAATAATTAGGACTTTTTTTTACAGTACCTAGAGGGGAATAATTTCCTCAAGGCCTATATCATATTTGGGGATGCTGTGTGGAGGGTCTTTTAGAGGATAGGGAGGAGTGAACTTGGGTCTTAAAGAGACCCATGCTGTAGGATGTAGGAAACACAGAGGAAGGCAGATCATTCCACAGCCGAGCTATTGAAGACAAGAACGAGTCGTAGAAGCTACCCGTTCTCAGTGACAAATGTCAACCGTGTGCAGATGTTGGGCGCGCGTTTGACGTGTTTCCCAACTATACATGGTTCGATGACGCTAGTTCCTCAGAACATCTTCCATTAAAATACCGGTAGAACAAGGACAGCATTCCCACCTGACTGTGGTGAAAACAAAAATTCAAGTGAAAGTTTAAAAATTTACTGCAAAATTGTATTTTTGAGGACAAAAAAGTCAAAACCCACTTTATATATCAATGGCTTGAAATCAATCTTCGCCTTATATTGTTTATATAACGTAGTACGTATGGGAGATACAGTTTAACCTTCGGTTTAACTCACAGTTAAGTCTAATTTGACATGAACGAGGGCGTTGAGTAATCCAAAACTCAAAGAGAAGTCCGTGAGCGGTTCGGAAACTTGGCTCCTAAGTTTGGCACGCGGAAAATTAAACACGAGCTGGGTAGACCATTTTTTTCACTTTGTTTTCGCCCAGTTCGATCCCAAACTTACTGAAATACTGCTCGCTGATGAAGTGATGTCTTCTGAAACGTTAAATGCCTTATGTGTATTTAAATTTTTTTTAAATTGAAAAATAAACATTTTATACTCCCAAATCAATTGAACTGGTATCTGACTTCTGATATTTTTATTAAATTAATGTTTCCATGTTTTGTATTTTTCCGTTACTAGGCTATCGTTTTAGGGTGTTTAGATTTTTTTATAATCTTTTGTCCATCTTCGGGATGTAACGAAAGTAACGAATCTAGTGGAAAGCGTTTTCGAAAAATAAATGTGACGAAGCTAATTTATTTTATCATTTTACACGATTATCTTAACAATAATTTTTTTTAATACGTTTATATCATTGTCGAATAGAGGAGGATACAGTGCTTTAAAATTCAGTACTTTTAGCATTGCTTTGTGGAATCAAAGGTGAAAATAAATTATAAATTTCAAAAGTGAGCAGATAATTTTTTTATTGTAGAACTACAAATTATTTAATTATAACAAAAGTGAAATTATTTTTCAAAATAAAAATCGGGTATAATCAAGTTTTAATGTCGTGTTTCCAACTCGGGATTAAATCTAGGAACTGTCTTTTGGCGCTTCGTTCATTAAATTTCTTCAGAGTACATTACTTATTTGGTAGCCAGTATTGTGGGCCGAGCATCCTTTGTCATTAATTCCAGCCCTTATGCCTTATCACGTCCCGACGTTTCATAAGGGTGCGCGTGGCACTTATGGCCTTACGGACCTGTTTTTGCCAACCGATGTAGATTTCAGCGGCCGAGGAAAATAATAAAATAATGTACCAAGCAGTTTGTCGTTGAATAAATTTTCTTTGAACCCTTGATGGAACCACTATATAGTATGCGTTATATGGATTTCTAGGAAAAATATTCTCTCGAAGAAAGAGGGATTAATAGGTAAAAAAAAAAAATTCCCGTGACCTTTTTTTGTTTGTTGATAAAGTTAACCGAATCGTTACTCTCCGCCCATTTAAAAATGGAAAATAAATAAAAGAAAAACTGTGAAATTCAAAAAAAAATTATAATTTCTTTGTTAAATATTTGAGTTTTAATAAAACTTTCGTTCGATGACAACTGTGTCATTATAAAACATACGTCATATTCATTGTTTTGGTGAAATTATTATATTAATTAATGAATACATTAATGCTTTTTTACAAATACATGGATGTGTTAATTCATCATTAAGACAAAAATGTGAGTAAATCTTTTATTATTAAAATAAAACGTTCTCCGGTTAAATTAATCAACTTATAAAAATACGATTGTTATTTTTATGGAGACGAAAAACTTTTACACCTTGGAGTACGATAACATTCAGAACAATTTTGTTAATTCTTATCTAATAAGTTTATTTGGATCTTCAACTAAATTTATTATTTCGGAATGTATTAAAAGTCTAAACGCCTTTTATGTACCTGTGGAGTGTCTGTGGGTTTAATAGAAAAAATGTGTTTATTATTTAAACAACAGCTTTAAACACGGTAAAAGCCCAGCTATTATAAAAGATTATAAAAATAAAGTCAATATGTATGGTGATCAAAGTACATCCGAATGTGGAATCCCACAAGGTACGGTACTCGGTCAGATATATTCTCTCAGTGACTTCACGGTAGTATCACCTTTTATGCAAACGGATGCAGTACTCATTTAAATAGATAATACATGGGATACAGTTAAACAAAACAGAACACATAAACATACTCAAATACTAATTTGATCCACTATCCCTAAATAACGAAAAACTCCTGTTATGCCATTCGCGATAAAATGAATTGGCTTTCCCCAATATTTCTATACGTATTTGAATACATGACAAAGTATCTACATAAAAAATAGCAGTAAAATAAACTATTCCACTTTAAAATTTAAAAAAAAATTAAATACTTCGGAATTATAATAGAAAAACAACCTAGACAGGAAATACCAAATCAGTCAAACCATTCAAGATAAGAAAATAAATTACCATTTTTTTCAGAATCCGAAACATTCTCTTGTTGTAAAATTTATGTTCAGTTTACCATGCTATATTACAATCAATCTCCCAATAAGCTATAATCAGCTGGGGAACTGCATATACAACAAATCTACTTTCTCTTGAAACTGTGCAACGTAAAATAATAAATGTAATATTTAAAAACGAAGAGATTTTCCAATAAGCCTTGTTTTTTAAGAATTATTAAAATTGTATGATCTAGTCTGAAAAAACAACAATTCAAATAATAAAAGAAAAACAAAATCAGTTTCTTAACTGAAAGTCGCACCCGTATTCCCATCATATAATTGTAATACCTTATAGATCATTAATGTTTCGCATATTGATACATATCTAGTTAAAGTAATTAAAGAACAATTCAATGTAGAAAAAAACACCACAATAATTGATTAAAAAAAATCTTTCCTACCAAAACGATAAATCTATCTTCTAAATCTGCAAACAAAAATCACATCTCCTTTCAAATCTAATTATAGGTTAAAATATACTTACTATATACGTAAATACATTAAACCTCTCAGGGAGTATGTTAAAACTAACCTAACATACAAAATAATGAAAGATATACATAAATATTTAGGTGTTGGAGTGGGAGGCGACCAAAGGGGAAGGAGTAATAAGGGCTTTTCATGAGGAACAGAGCAGTTTACTGGAAAAATATCTAGAATAGAGCTATATGATAAATTTTATTGGTTATTTAATATACTAAAAATAACGTTTAGGGATTTTATAATTTCAAGTGCTTCCTAATTATCAATTTTGCATTTATTATTGCGGTGAATAATATGAACCCTCGCACCTATATTAAAAATATGATCGGTTTATAAGATAATCGACAAACCCTGAAAAAATATTGTAATTTAAACATCTCAAGTGTTCCATGATTCTAATAATAATAAAAGAGAAAAAGAAAAAGAAAAAAATAAATAAAAATAAAATAAAAATAAAAAGAAAGAAAAAAAATGTCCTGAAATTATGTTTCTACGTACATGAATTTATGTTTTATGTCGGATAGGATTTTTTGAATAATTTTGTTTTCAATACCCGTTTGAACTCTGCTAAATTTTGAATGTTAGCAATATTTGGGGGAAGCTAAATGTTAACATGTTAACATGTTAATGTTAACATTACGGGAGATCTTACCTGTGTAGAACGAAAGACAGTCATTGTAACATAGGTTGTAAATGCCGGAGTGGTTTAATTTATAATCCCTATATTTAGTGTTGTTACGTATCGAAAGGATGGCCCTGAGTTGAGTTCTAGCTACTCGTCTTAACAAATAAGCCAGGCAAGCAGTCCCAACATTTCTAGCAATAACAAACCAATCAGGTGATTTTAGCGCCCAAAATAAACCAATCAGAGCATACATTTGTACTGTTTGATAACGAAGCAAAAGGAAGCGACGCGAGCGCCAACCGCGACTTAGCGGTGGCCGCGGCTGCCCTTCCACTTTCACTTCCCGCCTGGGCATCAAAAAGTCAACTGCGTCTCTGAAAAGAGGCCGCCTTTTTGTGTTACTCATCTGTGAGGCTACGTTTTATGCATGTGGGTTGAAACCCGTAGCTAGACGTGCCATTTGCTACCTATGCACTCAACATTGTGACTTGCCAATTAAAAGCCAATTTGAAATCAGTGCGGAGATGTCCAGCCCTGGCGTCCTTGCCAGCAACTCCCGCCCCCCGACCAGATCACCTCATGTAAGCTGAGTTTGCATCTCCCCTTAATGTGTTGTACTAGCCTTTGTTATACTTGCTATTCCCGATTAGAGATTTAAATCAGAAAGAGAGAATTTTGCGTTAGAATCATATCTAGAATAGGACTTTTCTACTAACTACTCGATTGTTCCTAACCTACAATGTTTGTTCGACTTTTACAATAAACTCTGAGATTGAAAGCACTTTACTTGCCTCATTTAACGTAGAATTAGAGACTCCCTCAACCCAATTATAAGATTGGGATCGATTCTCGACCCTGAACGATGAGAACCTAATGCCACTGCCGATCTGAGCTAACTAATGTCCGGACCAAACTTCTCATCTAAGAGGCCATCTCCAGGGTAAGTCCTGCCGATATAATTGTCTCCCATAACTTCCCCTTGTAACCCAACCTTCCTCCTCTCCCTCACCTGATTTCATAATAGTGTTTTTATTTTATTTTACCTATCAGTATAGAACACGGGCTTAATGAGACAGGTAATGTTTTTGTGTTAAGTGAAGAAAAGTTGGATATATACAATAATAAACCCCATTGAGAGGAATTTTTGAAATTCTATGAAAGTTTAATTTTTGTAAATTTTATTTTGAAATTATCCATTCATAGTGGGATTTTGACTAACCATTGAATGACAGGTTGAGTATTTGTCTGTTTTAAAACAATTTGACGTATTTGTATTATAATTAAGGTAAACCACAAAGTAAAAGCTTTTACTAACATGTTAAATTATACTTATCATTTTGCTCACTTCTTCTTTAAACAAAGCGTTATCTTTATATGAAAATGAAATATTTTTATAAAATGTAAAAAAACATTTAAACTGGTGAATGAATATAATATTTGTACCTCTATAAACTAATTTAATAATTATTAAAAGTTTTTTGTTCGCTATTTTTTGCAATTATGGATCTTTTATACCATGTGACCGATGTCTATATTATAATTTCTTCAAGCGATTGGTTTTCACTTTTTGGTGTCATTATTAATAAATGAATTAAATAATATACTTAACAATGTCAAGTATAGATCGGCAAATGAAAAGTTCATTTGTGTGTAGTTGACATTATTATATTTAGTATTACTCCTGATGAAGAAAGCATCGCTTTCGAAACATGCAGATATTTTTATATTAATAAAGTGGTGAATACAAATTTGTTAACATTCACAGTAAAATTATATGACAAAATATATTCGTAAAATCGCCAGCGTATTTGAGCAGCGTAAAGAATTTAGAATGTCACGAATATGTCATTGAGAATATACTCGTACAGCACGAGAAAACCACCAGAATCGATTACCAAGTTCCCCGGCGAACGGTGAATCAGCACCCTTCACAGTTTTTACTCAACACAGTGTTTGAACCTCAAATTCTCGGGCACAATAGATCACGGTGGAGTGACAGTTTTTAGTTAATACTTTTTGTTAACTTCCTCCGACATCCGGCCCGGATTCCCCGGAAGGTCAACTCCTGGGGAGGAAGCGGGAGGCGGGAAGTGGCGGGCTTCGGCACAATGTCCGCGTACATTCGCACCCTTAATCCTCGAGGAAGGCGATCAAGACATTTATTTTATTTTATTACTTCCCAGTACCTATTACTCGCCTTAAGGATGCATATTTAAATTGCTTTGAGTATTTACAAAGCTCTTTATAAGCTTCCAGTTGGGTTTTATTGTCATTTGATTTCAGATTTTTTTTTTCAATGTTTTAGAAGTGTATTATTACTCGGAAGTATTTTTTGACTATTCCCAAAAATAATTTACAATAATTTCCCAAGAACTTAGTAGTGTAAAACTGTTAGTCAAAAATGAAATCAAACCCGCAACCACCGGGCATAAATCAATGTTTTAAGAAATTGGGTTTTTTTTGCTTGTTTACATCGCATAAAATATTTATAAATAAGGAACTCCATCGTCACGTTTTAATTGTTTTTATCAATAACGACGTTCAAACACAAATACCAGCATATTTCGTTTTTTTTCTAAGGTCAAATTTTATAGTTAAAATAATTTTCAATGGTTCAATTATTCAAAGGCCGCCAAAACGTTCCAAATATATGGCCGGTCTGGCTTGAGGATAGAATGTCAAATGTCGAAACAAGGATGAGCTTTACCTTACATCATTTTATATTCTATTCATGGTAAACTATAACTAAACATAAGTAATAATATTATGTACCTTTTTAGAAGCTATACCTAGAAGAATAATAATAGTATTGAGAACTAACGTTATAAAAATGTGCATATTGACAATTGGTTTGATCATGAATACTCTAATTTTTATTATTATAAATAGATTTTTATATGGAACAACGATTATAGAGCTTAAAGTTACCCAAATTAAGTTTAAATTTAACCAAAGTTAAAAAAATACAAAACAAAATCGAAAAATAAAAATCTCCATACTAATTCAAAAACAAAATATACACGTGATTTAAGATGTTCCGAATACAATGGTACCAATATAACAAGGTGTTTTGATGAGATGATTATTTATTAACTTTTAAATAACGATTTATAAATTCTACGTTTAATTATATATATTTAAAAATTATATATTCAGAATCGGCGTTTGCTGATCTATATGAATATAAATTGTTAAATTTATAATACTTTGCACTGGGGTTCCTTATAATATAAAAAAAACGGCATGTAATCAATCAAAAATAAATATGTCAAGCCTACAAGGCTGTTTTTAAATGTCATATACAAAAATAAAAATATTGAATAATTTTTTGAAACTTATAAACCTCATAGAAATATATTTTAAATCATTTCAGATAATATTAACAACTCTCAGAATGAAGCATGAAACCGAAAATACACAGAAAATTAAAGATAATGGTAGCAGGTGGCTAGCAGATGTACAAAGCGATATGTGCATTCGTGGGCGTCGCTATTGTGGGCGGTTGTGGCGATAAAGTACATAAAAAAGTTAATTAGTTCGTATTTTGGCCGCCAGCAAAGATATTGGCATAAATCTGCATAGGATATAATTGTTCTATGTATGGCTCACCATGATTGGTCCTTAGAGTGTTAGAGTAATAGCCTAGTTAGCGGAAAATTACGGCGTTCAAATCCCGGTCGCACTGAAAACCACTTTTCTGTGGCAATTTTCTCAGCGGATCAATGTTCAAATTATAGGTTGAATTTTTAGTTTTCTTTTTAGAATAATAAAAAAAAACAATATCAACAAAATGAAAATATGAAACGTCAGAATTGTTTCATTTGTAGATTTTCCTTTATATTTGCATGCTTTGATTAAAGCCGTAAAAACTGTTGTCGAAGTGCTGACACGCCATGATTTTTTTTACATTTTTTAATAAAAAAAAATCCGTAGAACAAAGACTGAAATAACAAAATAATTTACAAAATTGAATTTGTTTTATTATATTCGCAGAATCACTATGGTGCCAATTATGATAACATAAAAAAACAGTCGGATGTTAAAAATTCCTTTGTTGGGTAACAATGAAATCTTGCGGGTATATTTTTAAAGCAGGCATGTACGAGTACGGCGGTGAACAACATTCGGGCTGTATAAAAAGTTTTGATGCCTTCAGGATTAATTTAATACCAGTAAAGTTTATCCTAGAATGAACTTTACCCTCTTTAGTTCATATTTCAGCAGGAAAAGTTTAGTTTTAAAAATTCAGAAATAATGGTTTTTAAAATAACCTTTCGCGCATAAGTATTTTATTTTAAAATATGAAATCGACACTTTCAACATATGATAACAGATGATATTTGGATTATCTGATCAATAAATTCATAACATAATTGAGAGAGCGGGCTAAGCGATTTCTATGACATTGCGCTACTATCCCGGTAATTTGTATGTGTGTCAGAATTGATTGTATTATTATCAAATCGCTGGCCGCCACGGCAGTTGCAGAGGGAAGACATCCAGTGAGCCGCCTCGGTCGTTGGGGAAAGCAACTCCAGAGGCTGTACAACTCTACGTGAGGAGACTGGTATACAGAACAGGGACACCTGAACGTGCCCTATCGAAGTCACAAATAAGATGAGATGACTTTATATAGTCCTTTTGCCATATTTAAACAAAACATAACTTAATAATGTTTCGTGAACAAAATATTTACGCGTAGATTGAAGACATCTCAAGGATCTGTAAAATATCTCCGTTTGAAACATCTGACTGTTGAAATGGTTTTTTTTTTAAATAGTGGTTGTTTATATAAATAACTTCAAAGGGATATGATGGGGTGGAACCGGTATTGTGAGATTACAACGGTAATTTCGTCGGTTTTGAGAATAGCAGGAGAAATTTCTGTACCTAAATATTTTATTTACTGGGGTATTCCGTCTGCGAGTTTCTATTGGCAAAAAACTGTAATTCCTATAGAGTGTAATTTTTTTTATGAAACCAATAAAAAAATATTACTTGCTGTTACTAAAATAAACTAAAACCTACAATGACAATACATTTTACATAGGCCCACTGAAAATCTTTTTTTAAATTTAATTTTATTATCATCTTTTTCTTAACAAAATAACAAATTATGATATCTTCACTGGGATTTCCCGTGCAGAGGATTTCATTTACAAAATATTAAATTACATTATATTAAATTGATACGTTTGATGAAAAAAAAATTAGTAGGGTGAGGTGTTTTAAGTGCAGTCGAGTAGTTTCGGTGTTGGACTGTATTTGGTGTTAATGTCTTTTCTATTTCATATCTCCCTGTGTAACGTATCCAGTGTTTTATTTTATTTTTAAATTTATTGTCTTTGTTGTGATTTTTAAAAAAGGGTGGTATTTTGTTGTATAGTTTAGTACCATAGTATAAGAGGTTTTTTGGTCCAAATGTTGTGTTTGTGGTTCCTTGCTGTATGTGTTTTTGACTCTGAGATCTAGTGTTTCTAATATGTGTGATTGTTGATACTTCTTGTTTCTTGCATTTATAAATATAAAGTAGTATTGTTTTAGAATGTAATTGTTTTAATGACATAATGTAAAGTTTACTTAAGTACTAGTTGTTAAGTATAATTTCCACGATGACTTTCTGTATTCTAATGAGTAAATTAAGAATTTTATCATTAGCACTGATAAAACCATGAAACCATATTCTAATAGTGATTGGCAGAGAGCCATGAAAATCTTCATGAAACCTTTTGTACTGAGGACATTCCCGATTGTTTTAAAAAAGTAAGTTAATTTTTTTTTGTTTTGTTATTTAAATTAATAATGTGGTCAGTCCACTTAAATTTTGGTAAATTTTTACGTCTATACTTTTTATGAACCGAACTTTTATGCATATGAAAATATCAATCTATTATGCCAGCGTGATATTGAAAAATATAGTAAATTAATGAACTACAGCATGCTTATTATACGGCAATGCATGTTTTTATTTTAAAAACTATTTAATCAGTATTACAAGTTATTTTTAATGTGAATACTGCATACCAGTTCCAACTGTTCCCTGCCAATAGGAATCTATTATAATATGGGATCCCCAATTGGGGTATGTTGCGAGGCTTAAGAATATGGGGGGAAGGAGATGGGAGAGGAGCTTATTCCACATTAGCCGGACGCGCACAAATGCTGGTGTCAGGGATCCAATTAGAATAATGTGCGAGTTATTCAATCAAAATCAAACTTTGATGGATTCCGACATATTTTTTGATATATGCAGAACTTTGAAGAGATAATTGAAAGCTATTTTCATATAAAAATAAACAAACTTCAACGAACAGTGTTTACACATTGTGCACTTTTTTATTATTGCTTCGTGTAACACTATTTTTAATTTAATCATTATTTTTTTTCTCTTTACATTCGTGTAAAAATTATTTTTAAAGATTATTTACCTTCTGTTACTTTATTTATACATTATGCATTTTTTTTAAATTATTTCTTTGTAACACAATCCTAAATTCCTTAATTTGTCTAAATATTGTTTAAAAGTTTATTTATCTGTATCATTATTAATCAGTGAGAAAAAGCTAGGATTTAGGCGAGTTCTACAGATACTATATATCGTTTTAATATTAGTGTCTGTATCTGTATTTTCTCCTTAAATAAAAATAGTACCTAATACTCTGGAACGTACCGCAAGCTTCAATAAATAAAATTTCTAACCCGCTACCTCCGGATTCTTAGTCAATGACCTTTCTCTTCAACCAGTGAGGCCGTCCGTTGTACTACAAATAAATTTGAAAAGTCTGTGGACAGTTGTTAGTTCATAACAAATGTATTTATCACTTCGGTACAAAAACTGCCTCAAGGCTCTCCCCAGTTGAAAGAATTTAATAAGATTTTCATCTCCGGCTTCTTATATTAGAAAATGAAATTGGTACATCCCCTTAATAAACCAATGGCCGAACTGAAATATTATTTTTCCATCCATTTCCGTTTTGGCTCAGTTCCCTCCATCTAAGGCTTTCTCTGCTCCGTCGCACCCCTCAATCTCCCGATCTCCCGATCTTCCATCTCCCATCTTCCCGCCTCCAGTACCTATCCCGCCCCCAGACTCTCGTCTCCAGTCTCCCCCACAAGGCTGTCAACCGATTCTTATCCAAATCATATCCTTAACGCAAAAAAGCGTTTTAAATAAATACTCTGGATTTATCAGAAACGAATTTTCTTTTACATTCTCCACGATTATTATAAAACCGTTTTTTAATAAAACGGTTGGATTAATTACATCCCTGATTAACATGATTTTAGATTCGCACGATCAATAATAGTAGGTATTATGTTCCCGTGTGACACTTTTTCCTCCATTTTGACCTCACGCTAACATAGCTATGTTCAAATCTCGCCTGATGATGGACATTGTTAGACTGTTCGAAAAAAATAAGACGACTTGATACCCCAAAAAGTTAAACAACTTAGAATCCGTGTTAGTAGCCGATTAGCGCAAAGCGTCAGGTTCCCGCCGAGGTATCGGTACTAATTATGGTAATAAGGAATAATAGAAAATAATCAATTTCGTTTTCAGACCGATTTTTCATTCTTATGACGTACATTAACATTTTATAAGTTTTTATTAAGGCTTGTTTTAATTTTTTTTTAAACTTTATTAAACTAAAGTTCTGCATATTAAAAATAAAAAAATTAAATTAACTAATGCCTGTGTAGAAATATTCAACTTCTCCGATAACTCTGCCAACCTTATAACCAATCTGACGATATTGGTATGTAATTTAAAAAATTAAACGTTGTTACTTGCACAAGCATATTGTAAAATGCAAGGAAATCTATTTTGTGAAATATACGCCTATAGTGTTTTGTGATTTCCGAAATTGAATAAATTAGCGTTTTAAGTCATTATTTTCTCATCCCGCTAGTGTTATCAACGGTGCACTTTAACAGACATTCCGAGTTGGTAGACGTGAAACAAATTCATTTTTTGTTACCAACCACTGTTGTAAAACTAACCTTCAAAAAATTTTATGTTGAGTTCTTTTACAAAGAATATTTTGTATAAACAATAGCTTTTCTTGCAAATCCATAGTGGTAGATAGTAATAGTATCGCCATGATGAAAGATCACCATTCTGAATCGATGAGTTGCTTGAATTGATTCTAGCCGTAGTTAGTGCACGGATTGTCAACATTTTACCAAGTACTTGGGAAGGCGTCAAAAAGTTACGGTAAAACCATGCTTCTGAGATCACCTAAAAATTAGTCATCCATGCAGTGTTTACTCATAATTATCTTTAACTTATTATTTGCTTATTTTTACTTACTTATTACGATTTGCTCGTTATTTTTTACTTATCGTTTTTTACTAATTAATATTAACTTACATATGTAATTTTTTTTATTTTTTTTATTAGTTTCTATATAATTTTGATATTATAAGGTAAGGTATAAATATTAAGAATACATATATATTACAGATTTTTTTCATAGTCCTCCTCACTAGGAGATGTGTTGAGGCGGACCAGGTTTTGCACAAAGGGGTTTCAGCGACTTCTATATTTCAACTTCAAGGTTAGGGTAGGGTCTATAATTAATCAGAAGTACTTTGTTTACCCCACTATTTTCAATAAACAAATATTTACACATAAA
Organism: Halesus radiatus; assembly: GCA_022606495.2. NCBI lineage: Eukaryota > Metazoa > Arthropoda > Insecta > Trichoptera > Limnephilidae > Halesus > Halesus radiatus. Next base: position 68,076 of record JAHDVE020011870.1, read on the forward strand.
TGAATTAAAAATTATTTTGTATTCGCCACTTTATTAATATTCTCATATCTACATCTTTCGAAAGCGATGCTTTCTTCATCAGGAATATATAGAATACCAAAATATAAAAATGTCTAGTGTAGACAAATGATAAACACAGAACACAATAATGTAAGAATAAACAAATTATCAACATAAACAAAAATTGATTAAAGTAGGTAAGAAATTAATCAAAAATGTTGATAAAAAAATATTAAAAAACATAAATTTATACTCAAAAGTTAAAAAAGAAAATATTTTTATTATTAATATTAACACGAAAATAAATTCAAGAGATATCTATTTTAATAAAATATTCGATTATTAATTAAATTTAATTCACTATTAACACTTTTTCTGATATCTAAAATTTAAAATTTGTCTAATTGTAAACCGTTTATATTTGTATGTAAAATTATATTAATAAAGCGGTAGATACAAAATTATTTTTAATACATTTATTAATTATGATGCCAAAAAGTGAATACCAATATTTTGAAGAAATTATAAATATTTACATATTTTAGAAGCAAAGCTTCCCTCATCAGGATTAACAGTACACTAAAAAATAATGACAAATTTATACAAATAATTATTTTTTTTAAATGTTAGTAATTTTTATTCATGCCACCCTTCTTGTCAGTCAGTATGGACACCCTACGATTGCGACTGGTTGGAGCCACCACAAGTAGGTATTTTACAATATTTGGTATAGAGAGGAATGGTATTATGCCGTTATGACGGGAGTATTATTGTCAACTGTACCCGTACTGCCCAACTTAGAAAGCAGATGTTTCACTTCAATTGTAAAGCTGCCCATCTCCACACGGGACTCCTCGTGATATAAGTGACGAATATTTTGATTTTGTTGTATGCGTTTAAACATAAATTGGTACAGTATTAAAAACGTCTTAAAACTCTTTTGGGTAATTTTAGTCTTTTATTTTACCTCCCCCCTGGAAAGGGGTGCCTCCCCTTCAAAACAAAAAACTTCTGTCGAAAATCTAAAGACCCACAAACCAGTGCCTCAATTGCAAGAAGTAGAACTGGTTTCATTAGCGAAAAAAATATATAAAATTGCAAACGAAACCGAGTTTGAGCTTTTGAAAATTGTTATGTCAGTGTCTGAAGGCTCCAACCCTGCAGCCCTCCCTCTGTCATCTGATTCCCTTTCCAACCACTTTCCACCCTCCCGACTCCCGACCTTCCTACTTCTCCTCATCCCCCCTGATATCATGTTCGCGATCGCTAGTATTATGCGCATTCTAAATTAGATATCTCTCCAAGTCTGCCACATTTGTGCTTATCCCGTCGGATGCAGATACACACCTAGCGAGGGAATGTGACTGCTACTCATTTATGGTGCAGGTGTGTCTGTGCACCTTTCGAATATTCAATATAAGTGTAGGAAATAATTCTGTTTCATCTTCACATACGACTTAATGGTCCAAATAATTCTTCATCAGGAAAATAATAATTAATATTAGTATCTTACAGAGAGCATTACAAACAGATTATTAGCAAAATTAGACATAATCTGATTTGAGCGCTGTGGCGGTTAATGGTTGTGGCAATGCTTTGTGAAATATTTGGGGATAAAGAGATTTCCGGCCGCAGAACATTTCAACAATATCTTATTTATCGTGTTTGATTTACTCCACTTAATTGTTAAACCTACAGTACGCCTCAATAAATACAAAACCGCTGCAGAGTGAAAACATTCTTGAAAGAAAAAAATTGCTTTTTTTCTTATGTAATTTTCAAACAAACGAAATAAACTTTTATTTATATCAAAACATTTTTTTTTTCACAAGCCAATCATTCTTTTGATATAAATAAAGATTTAAAAATTTTACATACAAATACAACCGGTTTAAAATTAGGAAAATTTGAAATTTAAAAAATCCGAAAAAATGTTAATAGTGAATTAAATTTAATTAATAATCTTTTTTTTAAATAGTTGACTCTTGAATTAATTTTCGTATTAGTATAAATAATAAAAGTACTTTATTTCTTAATTTCTAATACAAATTTGTTGTTCAATGTTTTATAATATTTTTTTATTAACATTTTTGATTAATTACTTACCTACTTCAATCAATTTTGGTTTATGTTTATAATTTGTATTCTTACATTATTGTGTTCTATGTTTATAGTTTGTCTATACTTGACATTAATATTTTTTAGTATTCTATATATTCCTGATGAAGAAAGCATCTTTCGAAATAATAAAATGGTGAGTACAAAATTATTTTTAATTTATTTATAAATATATTTTTGTTTTATTTAGATGCCGTTTTTTAGTTTGTCGGGTTTTTTTACAAACATTATACGAGTTCAGTGGGTACACTACTGTAAATATAAGTCGATGCGTGGTTCAATTTTAATAGCCACTGTATATTGAAAAAGTTTCGAAAAGCTGGCGCTTCGGCGGTATCCAGCCGGTGGCCGGCGGCCCATATTAAGGGACTCTAAATTCAGCAAAGCTCTTGAAATTCTGCATTAAGTGCAGAAAGAAGAAGTAATTAAAGTCTTTCACCATTGCAGAAGCTCCGAGAGATATTATACAACTCGGAGATGAGAAAAAGTCTGTAGGTTTTATTTTTATTTGGAAAAGGTATATGTATTTTTCTTAAATTGTTCCATTCCAGCATTAATACCAATATTTGTTCAATAAGTGGTCCAAAATTGATACAAAGATTTCAAACCCCATGAAAATTTTCTTCTTTTAAATACTGTTTCCTGGAAATTGTTTTCCCATAAATATGACTTAGCCGTGGTATTCATTCGTATTACCCGCAAAATCCTAATATTCAGGTAAAAAAATTCTTTATCTTTTGCTACCTGACTACCTAGGGTGGGTTAGTCCCAATGATCCGACAAGATAAAGGTCCATCGATCTTGACTAGAGAAGAATGTCCGATCCTCAGTCAATAGCCATACGTAAGTCATTAGTTATTGTCTTAGTGAAAAATTGTGAGTTAGAAAATCTAAATTATAAAGCTCTCTTGAGGTGTTTTTTTCTACTGTTATTACTGCGAAAACCACATCTTACCATTTCGTTGCGTATTACATAATATTTCTTGCTGTCCTCTCATTTCGTCGTATGATCAAAGTTCATCTAGGAGCCCCGAACCCAATAGATATTATACTTTATGCATTTTAATGTACATTTTATATCAACATAAAGTAATGAAATCTGTTCTACTAAAAACTTTTCGTCCTAATGTTCGCAGATGATCTGAAAATAATTTAAGGTAATAAGAAATGTTATTGATTGCCGTACGCTGTCAGATAACTTGTCTAGACTTTTTATATGGTTACAAGATAACAAGTTACAAATAAACATAAGCAAATGTCAAATGAACTCTATTGAAAGAATCCAACGTAAATTTTAGAATGGGTATTCCTAGAGAATGAATAGACTTTAATTATCGGCTTTATTCATTAAATTTAGAAAAATTACCTGAACGCAGGATTATTTGCGATTTAGCATTTTTTTTTCAGATTGTTGTACGAGTATACCCTCGAACTACTTTATATGATTGCTTTTCATGTACCTGTTAGGACAAGACAGTACCTATTGTGAAAAATCAACTACAGCGTGGCAATATTATTCCCCTATGAGACGGATTCAACAACTGGGAAACAAATACTTGGATGTTGTTGATATATTTGTCATATCAATGTTACAGTATAAGAATGAATTAATACGTTTTTTTATCGCGTGGAACTAGGTTATTTGAAACTATTTAACTTAGGATAAAATCATCAAATTATGATGTTTCTTTTTATGTTATCTATTATAATACACCTGTACCTTTTCAATATTATTTGTAAATGTCCATTTAAAAGCCTGCAAGGGCCTTAAATAAATATACGGTTTTTATTTTTTTATTTTAGTTATTTGCACGCTAAAGTATACAAATTACCACTTATAACTTGCGTGCTATTGGATTTTATCTCGCTTACCTTAATGTAGTTATTACCGATCTGATTTTACTTTATTAAATGGTGAAAATTTAATGGTTTCCGTTAGCGCATTATAATATTTCATTTCTTTGTAGAATAGACTGATTTGCGTATCAGTTGTGTTATTTTTTGGTAGTTAAGAGGCATATTCTGGTTGTTTTTATGGAAAACTTATCCTTTTCCTTAGGCTTAAAGACTTCCTTCGTAGCTGAGGAATTCCGGAGATATATAGTAAAAAAATCCTAAACAGATTTCTGAGAGATTATTTGATAACACAAATTGATGAAATATATTCAAATGATACAAGGTTTTGAACCAAACTTTTTAAAGCAATAAGATACATAATATCATAATGCAATTTTATTATTTTTATTATTTCGCACATAGTATAAACACGCCTTTTAACGAAGAACGTTCTGTAAAAAGGTACCAACCTAACTAGATAGTAATGACCTTTTTATTAACCCACTACTTCTAAAAGTGACATTTTCCGCCGAATATCTATGCCGACTAGAGGTGGGTCATTCCAAGTATTTATGAATTTGGTTACAATTCCGAGTTGAGTCACACGGACTCGATTCCTCAAACTCGGTCCTTCATTGTTTTCGGTCCGCCAGGGTCCGCTGGCTCTGCCATTTCTGTGGTGTCTCTGATTCTGGAACGAAGAAACGTACATATTGCACCTTTGAATATGGTCGCTTGTCGTTTCTGACAACGACAGCCTCGGGTGTGATTCCGGAAGGAAAAATCGTTCATATTACACTACTGATTAGGGTCGCTTTTTGTTTCTGACTCTAATCCAAAACCTTGGTCGTTCCTTGAGTGTGAGTCCGGAACGATGGAAACCGTATTTTCGAACTCGGAGTGAGGCCACCGCCTTTGGAATCGGATTCAATAAACTCGGTCCGGGAGGAACGACCCTCCTCTATACCTGCCGTTGTACATTATTTTGTTTTAACATGTATATAATGTTTAATAACAAAAAATGTTTAAAGTAAATAATAACGTAGTGAAACAGTTTAATTTTGTACCCGGATGATGCTTGTGTTAAGCGAAACCGGTTGGTTGTGATAATTTAAATGAATTACCTGTTTATAAACAAAGTAATTGTTTTAATTCATTAATATATCGAACCACAAAGTGACTACTTTCTAACAAAATATTTTGTATGTTTTTATGATGTGTTATCCTTCCTCATAGCTAAATGATTACTAATTTCCTAAAGTCCCAATTTTAATAATCATCTCTTCATTAGGCAATCGATATACTACATGTCCTCAATTTCTGCACAATATTTTGCATCATGAGGTTTCGCAGATTTAGAGCAGGATTTTAGGGGTCTGCAATCTATTGCCTTGTGACTAAATCAGTTGCGTTTAAAGCATCTCAAAATCTTTAAATTATCAAATAATAATAATACCTCAAGGGCGCTGGGCATATAAATAATTGGCATCTGTCTCACCCGATATTTATTTAGAATTCAATCCCATCAGTTTTTACGATTCAATGAGCCGGATGGAATGGCAAAACCACTTCTTTTTTGCTACAGTAGATTAGATAACGCAATATTTTTACAAATTTATTTAAGCTATATTAGTTTTTTTTTTTAAAACTCGGTGGTCGAAAATATCCGATGTGACTCTCAATAGAAGTTATTTTAAATGTGAAGATCAAGCACGCCCATCATAAGCGTTGGAAGGCTGGAAGCCTTCAGAGTGAATATGATCTATTTAATTTTTACCTGGCATTGGTTAAGCGTAAATAGTCTACGAGCTTCTAATAATGACAATAGCGCCATTTTTGAAAAAAAATCACCTCAAGGGCGCTGTACAAATGTACTTTTTTTCCAATGCTCTATCGTATCGCTTACTATAGACAATATTTTATTACTACTTATGGCTAACTAATTCCACTTACCGGTTCATCAATCTGAAATACCAAATTTTATATGCGATGTTGACCCATGAACGTGATGCCGTGTTAAAATATACAAGTTATTAACTTTATGTGCAGGCAGATAATATTATGCATCACCATACTTACCTGGCAGGTCACTTGAGATAAACACTATTTATTAGTGGAATTTATACACGATTCTGAACGCAGAAGACATAATATTGAAAAAACATGTTATTGGAGATATTATTTAATTCATGTCTTTATTTGAATAATTATTTATGTTCTTAATTTTATGAAAGGAAAAATAAATATTTTGTACCCACTTCCAGATATTAATAGTGTTGCCACATGTAATGTGAGTTTCAAATGTCGGTTTAGGTAACAAATGTTTCCGTCTTTGATACAAAATATTAAATACATTATATAACCATTACCAGTCTAAATTCATACTTCAATCAAATCAAAGCTTGTCAATTTTATTGTCCTAAAACGGGAACTTCCCAGTTGAACAGTTGTTCTTACTTTAAAAAAAATTCTGAATTAAATATATAAAAGGTATATTTACGGAATATGACTTTATAAGTGCTATATGATGCATTAAGAACTCATAATCTATCGGCTCAGACTTCATTCCCATATATTTTATAAGGTGCGCCGAGTTCCGAAAAATATAGATCAGCTGCCATATTTTAACTCTGCAAAACTACTTAAAAATAATGTATGAATTCATTGTGCCTCAAATAGGCACTTACATTATCCCTTCAATTATCAACAGTATGGTTTCAGAAAAGAAAGGTTTATGAAAACCAATCAGATAGTATTAACTGACATTTTTGCCAGGTCCCTAGATAGTGCATACCAAGTAGATTGTTCATACCACGATATATCCAAAGCCTTTGATGACGTGAATCACGATATCTTATCCACAAAACTTGATCAAATAGGTTTCTCCCTTATTATGCATTTTTTTTTAGAACTTATCTTGAAAACAGAAATCGTTTTACATCTCGCAAAAACTTTCAATTCATGTTTGGTTTTGTTTTCGGGGTCCCCCAAGGGTCAATCTTAGGGCCCTTCCTTTTTATATTTTTATTAATTACATTACTAAAGTCATCCGTTTTTCTCGCATTCTCATTTTCACTGATGATCTGAAATTATTTTTACTAGTTAGAAATATTGAGGTTTGCCAAACATTAACCTGTAAACAAAACTAGCTTTTCTTTGCCAAACCGTCATAGTTTTTCAAAATACCCATGTAATCTGAGAATATATCCTCTTCTTGGTCCACAGTAGACTGGAAAGTGGCTCTTCTATCTAGAATCCCCATAAGGTGAGGTGGTCGCTCATGTTGGAGAGGGTTTTGAAAAATTTTCTGAGATCTCTCTAAATGAGGGTGTGCGGCCACTATCCGTGGCTCTACCTGATGAACTTTCTTCTGGGCGTGGTCGGATTTCACTTCTTGGATCGACGAAGCGACGGATGTACCGCCATTCACTTATTTAGACTGCTGCGAGGCTATATCGAGATGCCATCTATTTTGGAGGGCGTGAGTCTTCCTGTTTCTGATAACTATCTTGGACAGCATCATCATCGATTATTATATTTTCCCACCTGCCATCGGTTGCCACGGTATATATACTTTCGTGAACAAATTTCTCCCATTTTAAATATTTCTAAATGTATCAATATTTTTCCCCGCAATATATGTATTTTGTTATATGTATTAAATAAGTATCAGTATGTAATGTAGAGAAAATTCAATAAAAATCTATTTATAATTTCTTCAAAAGATTGGTATTCACTGTGGCGTCATTATTAGTAAACAAATTAAAAATTACTTTGTAAAATCACATGAAATTATTATTTTTTAGTATTCTGTATATTCCTGACCTTGAAAGCATCGCTTTCGGAACATATTGATTTGTACATATTAATGAAGTGGTGATTACAAAGTAATTCTTAATAAATTTATTAAAATTATTATTACTATTATTAAAAATAATTTAACAATAAGCGAAAAAAATAGTAGTAATGTAAAAACTAGAGCCAAGCCAAGTAATAGTGTTTTCAGTACAGCATTCATTATACGGCTTACAAAATATTTCAGAGTTGTTTAGGTAATAGGCTTTTAATTTGGTAACAAAACCGTACCAAATTAAAAGCCTAGAATGCGCTAGAAGGGAATCTCCAATCAAGTAACAATGTCACCCATACTCGTATACATTGCAAGATGTCCACAGAGTACAGAGTACGGTGTACGGTGTATGGGGTCCACAGAGTACTGTTTTCCTGAGTGATAAGCCACGAGGGCCGCAGTGCTTTCCTGAAAAGACTTCAGGAAACGGAAGGGTCAAGATACGCAGGAAGCGATGAAATCAATCACCCTTTCAGCCAGATATCTCCCGGTGTCCGCATGCCATTGTTGAAACGTCAACCCATATCTGACTGGTGGATGTCGTGCTTTAAATAGAACAGGTGATTTAAAGGTAACTGACAATTTCCGGCGAGGATTTATATTCAAAGCTAAACATAAATTTTAATATTTTTTGAAAAAATACTTTTAGCTCATACTGCTTTTAAATATTGAAATGAATTGTTTGTTGGTGGACATATATATGGAATACAAAATGGAATACATTGTATTGAATTTATTTTAATAACTTATTGAAGCATATAAACCTCATTTTAATATTTAATAATTGAAGAAGACAATATTAACCAATCCTAAATGAAACATGAAACCGAAAAAAACATCAGAAAATAAAAAGATATCAGACGCATCTGAGAATCGAACCCAGAACCTCTGTCTCAACGGTACAACTGCTCTATCAACTGAGCTAATGGGACCAATTCACTTTACGCCATATTCATCGATATCATACCTCAACTTCAAGACTTGTCAATATTATCCTCCATTAAATCCAAAATTATTAGCTGCTATCTTTATGATGATTACAAAGTTCTACCCGAATATAATTGCAATCTAGATAATGTCTCGGATATATCTATTCGATTTTTTTTATTTATATGGGAATCTATTGTCTTTTCTACAAGTCTAGAAAGAATATTCAATTTATATTAATAACTAATTGAAGCTTAAAAACCTCATTTTAATATTTAGTCGATGAAGAATATAATACTATCCAATCCTAAATGAAACACGAAACCGAAAAAAACACAGAAAATAAGAAGATGGCGTAAAGTGACCTGGTCTCATTAGCTCAGTTGGTACAGTCGTTGTCCCGGTAAAACATTGGTCCTGGGCTCGGTTCCCAAATGCAACTGACACCTTTTTATTTTGTGTGGTTTTTTGGTTTCGTGTGTCATTAGAATTGGTTTATATTATCTACATCATTGATTAAATTTTTATTTAAAAAATAAAATAATTAAAAAGGTTATTATTTTATTTATTTTTTAAATTATAATGTCACATCACCAAGTTACCGGTTCTGAAAATAGATTAAATTTTAGATTATGGGTAGATAGAGAAAGAAGAAGACGGGGATGTCCGAAGAAGATATGGCACGATCAAGTGAATCAAACACTTTCATCGGGGCATTTCAGAAGTAGGAATAACAGAAGATAATATATGAGAGGCTGTATGAATGTGAATGACGCAAAAAGTCTCTGCTCACCCCTGCGGGAAATGGCGTGATGATTAGTTAATTTTTTAAATTAAAAACTCAATTCTTTCAAGAAACTTATAAAAATAGAATATATTATTTGTAAAATAAAGTGTGTTTCAAATAAATATTATTATTATTTTGATTTTTGTACAACTAATATATTCAGTATTTTTATAAGTTTCTCGGAGCAGTGGAACTTCAAACTAACAATAACAATATATTTAATTTCATATTTCGTATGTAACTACAGTGTACACCTGCCACCAAAATATTTATCTCAATATTTATAAGTGTTACGTGTAAGAATAGAATATAATAAAAAATGTTTTAAAAGTGTTTTTTTTTCTAAAATATTTGAATTAGCGCCATCTGTGAGCGCGAATCACGTTTCGTTTAATCTTGAATATACATACTTAAGTGTATATCTTGTTATTTAGGAATGTTTAACATCGTCTAGACAGAAGCGTCTGATAAATGCTTTTTTAGGCAGATCGTTAATATACCCTCGGCAAAAGGAGGTACGTAACAATTTAGAAAATCTTATTTGTTATGGAAATATCGTGCAAATTCATTGGGTTTCTTAAGCCCCTAAGACTGTCCTTTAACGTTAAAGGGAGTGAGACTAGAGAGATGCTGGCTATTTAGACCTGGTCACTAAACACGGCTCAGGCCTTTCAACTATTTAATCTTTCACCAGAGCAATACTGAGATTATCTATCGCTGTGTAGTTTCACTGTGAATGACCTTAAATAGTTGTACTAGATATGAGAACAAGAAAAGTTCAATGTCTATTTAAGCGGCACCTGTGCAACCTGTGATCACTTCAAGTGGAATTCAGCTATGTTGTTTCGGTCTGCGGCCTGTGGGATGATGTCTCCCCTGGTGATATCCCATTTCCAAACCACTAATGAACGGGGCGAAGGAAGAAAAAGAAACAAATTATAAGAAGTCGAGCATTTAAAGATTTAGTTATTTTTCGAGTATCGCGTGCCATCGACCGGAGATTAATTAATATTTTATGATGCTTCTCGAATGCCAAAGCCGCTTGCCATTTCTATCAAATCTTTTATTCACTCAGTTAATACATTTTTTTCGGAGAATTTAATAAAGGAATTCATTCCGATAGATTCGGGGAAATGTTAGTTTTCCAGTTAATAAGCAAAAAATGTAAGCGCTATTTCAAATTATACATTCCTGTCAGTCTATTTACAACAATGTTTGCATATTTATATATGACAGCCTTAGAAAAACATCTTGGTATGCAGAATTTGAAAAAAAACATATTTGATCAATATAAATAATAAGGAATTGATAAATAGACAATAAATAAATGAATTAAAAGTACTTTGTAATCACCAAGACTTTCGAAAGCGAAGCATTCCTCATCAGGAATATACAGAATACTAATAAATGATAATGTCAAGTATAGATAAATGATAAACATAAACAAAATTGATTAAAGTGAATAATAATTAATCAAAAATCTTAATAAAAAAAATTTATAACGCTGATTAATATATTTATATTAGAAATTAAAAAAGAAATTATATTTATTATTAATATTGATTATTAATTATTAATCAAATATTTAGATAAAATCTTACGATATCTTTATTTAAAGCTTTTCTATATAAACAACGGACAAGAGCACCAACTGCCCGAAGCCAGTAAAACTATTGCATCCTCGAGTGGGATATGTTATGAAGGAAAGGCGATGAGGAGAGGAAGGGTGGGAAATAACTGAATATTCATATCTGGTCACCAAACATAGTTAATACTGTTTCAAGCAACGCCAACGTTTTCAATCGCAATTGTTAACAAACATATGTTTTATGAATGTAATTCTTTTTTTAAAGAAAGACAAATATTCCCTGGTTACGAATAACCTGACAATGTTTTAAAATCTCCTACTACCATCCCAGTAAGCGGAAGATGTTGTTTGTGTTTTAATGGAGGACTTAGCCAGCCGTGGAATTGAACTCACAACGCCTGGGTGAGACCCAAACGCGATGCCAACTCAGCCACTGACCGGTCAAGTAATAATAATAATAGTTGGATGACTTGTATAGCGCCGTTTTTGTGAAAAATCACCTCAAGGGCGCTGTAATGTAGGTTTGAAAAGATGTTGCTTATAAAAGATGAATTATACAAGTATGCCTTTTTGAGTCGCTCGTAATTTATACAATTTTTTATTAGGTAAATTTTGAATGTCGAAAACTAACATATATTATCAAGGAGTTCATGAAAACTGGCCTATTCCACTTAAATTGATTAATATTCACGCAAAAAAACTATCCCACCGAAACGAAAGTATTCTTTTCACTTCATATTTGGGAGCATAAATCTCCAAACAATATAAATCAAACCATTTCGATTTCGTTCCACAGCTTCTTTCAAATAAATTTTCGTTCGCAGAGCCTCCGTTGTGGAAGGCATTTCTCATTCCTTACGTATGAGAATACATCTGCCAATAATAAGCCAGAACGCCTCAAATAATACCATCGGCACATCAATACGTGACCCATAACTCATCTTGCATCCAATAAGTTCGAGCCGATACAATAAAAAAGCTAAAAAAAAAATCACTAAATAACATGTATTTTAATCTGACTCGCCACATAATTCATACATTGCAGACATGAGTATAAGTTAGACAATACAAATTAAAGTAGATATAAATGAATTAAAAATTACTTTGTATTCACCACTTTATTAATATATACATATCAACATAATGAAAATAATTGAAAAATAAAAAATAATTCTTGGATATTAATTTTTTTTAATGTGTTAGAAATATAAAAAGAAATAATTTTTTTATTAATTAAAACAAAACACAGAAAATAGCAAAGCATGAAAAATTAAATAATAATATTTATTATTATTAAAATTTATATTAATAATATTATAAGTGTAATTAGTAAGGTGAAAATAAATTTATAAATAATATGTTGATTTGTTTGTATTGATAAAGTGGTGAATACAAAGTGATTTTTAATTAATTTATTAATAATGACGCCACAAACTCAACACCAATCTTTTTAAGAAATTGTAAAGTAGATATCTTCGTTGCTGCATTGTGTTGGGAGTTGTACTGGACTAGTTGTTATGCAAACTTTGAATTTACGTGCGGAAAAATATTAACTCTTTCCTGCGATATTTTTCACATGCTTCTACGATTATATTTACATTTATAAGTAAAGAATTATTGATGAGTAATTTATTGAATTTACCTAGACCTGCATTTTCTTTGGACATCCTTCAATCAAGTACATATTTGAAACATTATTGGTGAATCAAACTATTAAGTTTTTAACGAAAAATATTAAAGAAAGGGTTTATTGCCGAAACCAAGATGCCATAAATTAGAGTGATTTGATATGAAGGGTGATAAGAGACGTAGCTGACTTACTTTAACCGGTGTTTCCTAACCTTATTTGGAGTAGATGTATCTACAAAAAATAGAATTTTAAAAAATTCCTTTCAGTGGCGTAGAATTTTGTATTTAATCAAACTTTTCTGCATTCAGCACAAAAAAAATTGCCTACCCACATTAAACGCGCGTTTTACACAGATAGTAAAATCTTAAAAAAAACACTAAAGATATGGATCATAAATTTAGCCACTCAGGCATTTGCACACTATATTGCAATTACTGTCCTTCTATCGTTTTTTTCTAACTTAATTACACCAAATCTAACATAACAGGACAACAACTACGTTAAATATAAAAAATATATATTTCCACTTTTATCTCCTTACAATATTTACATTGTATATTTTTATAATACTTTAAGACAATTGTATAACCATTTCACAATAATCATAAATACATGAACACCTGGTAAACCCACTCACTGGCCGTTGCCTAAATGGGATTTTTTTGTTTTATATACATTACACGTAGGTTTATGTATATGTGTTCAGATTTATATATAGTTAATATTAAAAAAAATTACAATAAAAAAAAATTGTAACCTTTGTACCTTGTTTCTGTAAATGCATGTATCAAAAATAAAGCTCAGAAAAGGGTTTTCCTGGTAAAGCATTCGCGATACGCTTTTAAATATTAACAATTTACAGTAGTACACACTTACATAACACACTTTATATAATAATTGCTTATAAAGTAAGAATCGTCTGTAAATAAATAGAAATGAGTAAATAATGTATTTTTAACATTAAATATTTTTGGGTTTCTAATACGCTATTGAAGCAGCGCATTCCAAATCGAGAAAATGATGCTTCAATTGTCAAAATATTTATAAATGAATTAAAAATTACTTTGGAATCACCGAGAAATTTGTAAATTAAAATTAAATTAAATTTTAATATTAATTTAATTCAAATTCTTTTACCACTCATATCAAGAAATTTTAGTATTAAAGCTGAGAAAGACCCAAGGTGTTTGAATAATATTAATTATTCTGAATTTTCCAATCTTGTTTTATAAACCAATCATTCCTTTGATGTAAATAAAGATTTAATTTTACAAGTACAACCGGTTTACAATTGGATAAATTACAAATTTTAGAAATCGGAAAAAGTGTTAATAGTCAATTGAATATAATTAATCATCATTTTTTTTAATAACTAATGCTTGAATTTATTTTCATATTAACATTAAAAAAAATTAAAAAAAAAAATTCTAATATGAATTTGTTATTCAATGTTTTATAATATTTTTTTATTAACATTTTTAAAAAATGATTACCTACTTTGATCAATTTTTGTTTATACGTTGTTTATTCTTACATTATTGTGTCCTATGTTTATCATTTGTCTATACTTGACATTATTATTTTTTAGTATTCTATATATTCCTGATGAGGAAAGCATCGCTTTCGAAACATGTTGACATGTATATACTAATAAAATGATGATTACAAAGTAATTTTTAATTGATTTATTAATAATGACGCCACAAGGTGAATACGAATCTTTTGAAGAAATGATAAAATATACCTACTCAAAAGAAACTCATTGGCTCGGTAAAATGTAAAAAAAATGTAAGTTGAAAATATTTCCCCGTGAAGCTTAACAGTGGTATGCTGTCATATTATTGCCCTCTTATCCTACAAAGCTTTTTTTTGCTTACACGACCCATTTTTGTTGCAAACGAGAAAGTTACATTTAAATACCGCAGTTTCAGCAAGAATGTGGCATAGTTCTCCGGCGTGTTCTAGCAAAATGTGGTATTTTTCTCAATGAGTGTAAGAGTTGTTCAAGCCAGGTTCTGTTTCCCTGTGGGATGTTGCGGGACTCGCCCGAGCGTGAGATTTCTAAAAACTTCCCACCGACTTGCGAAAGGCAAGTTTCCGGCGAAATAAACTTTTAAATATTACTTTGGCCGGGATTAAGGATTTGTTAATATATTAGCAACACCCTCAAGCGCGTATCAAGTGAAGCGCGTAAGAGCACATAGCTTGTAATCGTTCAGCGGGAATAACGCCCTTTCGGGGGAATTTGCGGAATCATTTCTACACTATTGGTCTGAAAGTTTGAAAACATGTTTGCAAATAGTATTTCATCGTATGGATTCAAGGCGTTTCTCGTGGAAGTGTTTTCCGTTATACCAAATCTAGCTCGTGATATGACTGTTTTTATTATGGGGCATATTGAAAATATTACATTTACAAAAGAAGGCGGCATTTATTTATGAATTACATTGTACCTACGAGTTTTTAATGGCGTCTGATTAAATAGGGAATGTAATTTTATAAACATCGCAGTAATCACGCAGTATTTGTCATGCAAACTTTAAAATGATATAATGAACAATGTTCGATTTCAGAACTAAACCTTAAACTCATCTTTTCAGATAATCATATCCATAAATTGAAGAAATGCACACCTAAATCGCTTAGCTAGGCTAGCCGGTTAGTGCTCACCTAAAGTCACTTATGGAAAAAGTAAAAAAAAAATCACACATCGGTGCGTAAATGCGTCCACAGCCCACGACATTGTAAATAATTAAATGTGTAAAAAAAATGTTAACATCTATTAAAAACTTTTTACATTTCTTAAGGTCATTTTATAAATATTCTCCAGTCCCGAAAATTATAAATATTTCAAATAAATACCAACTATTCTTACGCCACCAATCTTTTAATAAATGTAACATCAATAGAAAAGGAGAATAAAATAACAATTGAAAAAAAAAATCTTCTCTAAGCTTAAATTTTCTAATAAAACTGTGTTCACCTGAAGCGACCTGCCAGGTAAGTATGTTTTTTCTGTATCTGTTTGTACATAATTGGATAAAGAATAGGAAGTAATATTTGTACAGTACCCATGAGGTGATTTATGATAAAAACGGCGCTATGCAAATCATCCAATTATTATTATTATTAAGTACGTGCCCTTGAAACATTGAGTTATTATCTGATTTCGCAATGTTATACGATACTGGAGTAGAAATTAGTACTCGATACATTTCTGTGTCCAATAGAACCTTGTTGTTCCAAGGACGCGAGTAGTTGGTAAATTAGTCATATTTTATGGATAAGTTATTTGGATTATATTGGTTACGGATGATTATTTGAACTTCGTAGTTAATTTGGTCGTGATACAGTAGTTATTTAACCACACTGAAGAATTGGAAAAAATATGCAAATAGGATAAATTAATTGCAGAATTGAAAGCATCTGCGATTCAAATATGCTTGTCCTTCGTCCTAATCATCATCTATACGTACGAATGTTTTGTTTCCAGATAACACCTTTTCGCCTGTACCTTCAAACATTCCCTCTGCCCCGGGTTATCCCTTAACCCTCCTCACACTTCTTGAACCCTCTCCCCCTACCCGCTCTTCCTTTCTCTCTTTAGTCTGCTCATTACTCAACGGGAACCACTCATTTGTTTTCCTCATTTCCGTGTCGTTTGGTTGATACTACGCTGGTCGTAGCAGCGAGGCTTGGATTAAAAAAATATTCGGGATATGTTAAATTAAATACTTTGCTATCTTTTTTCATCCAACAATGTTTAAAGAAATTTACATTCTTCGACAACTCTTCTGAATTTAGTATCTAAAACCTACACATTGAGATAAAACCTCTTGAATTTGAGAAACGATATCGACGAAGATTACATAAATTGAACTGGTCTCATTAGCTAAGTTGGTTAAGCGGTTGCCCCAGAAAGGCAGAGGTCCTGGGTTCGAGTCCCAGATGCGATTGAAATCTTTTTATTTTCTGTCGTTTTTCCGTTTTCATGTTTCATTTAGGTTATGTTAATATTATTTTCTATAATGGTTATCTATGTTTATCATTTGCCTATACTAGAAATTATATTTTTTTTTATTATTCTGTACATCCTTGAGGAGGAAAGCGTCGCTTTCTAAACATATTGATATGTATATATTAATATAGTGGTGATTACAAAGTATTTTATGTATAAATAATGACGCCACAAAGTGAATACCAACATTTTTAAGAAATTATATTAACTATAGGTCTTTACATTCAGATGTTTGAAGAAATTATATATTCAATAAAAGTTTTACCTTAAAAATGTGTCAGGAGATTGTATAAAGGAAGAGTCAAAGACGTCCTAGAAAGATTCGTCGTGATCAAATTAATCCTGTTTGGAATCATATCAATGGCAATACTCTGAATAGTATAAGAGTATGAATTTAAGAGAAGGTAATATATTATAAGATGCATGAAGGGAGTTTAAGTGCATTCCTGAGAGAGCTATTTGGTGTTCCGTATGCCTAAATCTATAAGAAATGGCGAAATGGTTAGTTTTGTTTAAGAACCATTTTTTTTTGTTCGACCGGACCGGTTTCACCCTATCACAGGCATCGTCAGACTGGCACAATTAAAACTAAATCCATGGTACATATAGCATCGATGTCAGGAGTGAGTCCCTTACTTTCTAATATTATTTTTATTTAAGACTTGAAATTTGTTTTATTGCTGACGATACTGTTTACTATTATGTTTTTTTAAACTACTTTCAGATTGATTTATTACTCTCTGGAAGACGGATTATATTGTATTTGTTTACTGAATTTATGGGTTTTAAAAAATATTATATAAAGTCATTCGTGTCAGCTTTTATTTGAAAAGTTGGTTATTTCTGGTATTGTTTTTTCCCTGTGATTTCCGCCTTATTTGCTAAAATGAATTTATTTTTTTAAGTGCCAGTCTGACGATGCCCGTGATTGGGTGAAACCGGTCCAGTCGAAAATAAATAAGTAGAAAACAGTTACAAAGGTTTTTTATTAAATAAAAAATTATTTTAAAATGGAATTCCACCATGAATTGACAGTTTCAAAATTAGAAATAGTCATTTTTGGGAAAAATTATAAAATTGACCTAAATGTCACGCCATGCCGTGGTTAAAAATTCGTAGCAATTTACTGTACATACATACTAAACTTTTTTTTCCAAACATTTCTTAATACCGTATTTTAATTTATTCTATGCAAAATTAACTTGATCAAATGTATATAAAAACCATTTTAATTACAACAACGAAACGTTAAAATATTGACTGTTTTTTTTTTACGAATTTCTAAAATCATTCTCGCCATCTTGGAAGAACGTCGTGCTGCATAGTTTCATCTATGACTTAACCCTTCTTCCGAAAACAACACTTCAACAACTACCTAAATATTGTGTATTTATTTTAACCACTTGTAGAATTTAACTGAGACCATTGTTACTTCAAGATTCAAGTTTTCAAATCTTGTTTGTAGAAACTTGTGTTTTATTTTAATTCAACCTTTCAAATGAAAGCAACCCTTCAAATGAAAGTAAACCCTTCAAATGAAAGCAACCTTCATCATGGCAATTCAGCATCGAGGTACATTTTCACAGGGCATAGCGGTCATGTGATTGTGTAATACTAGTAAGTCCAGTGCCCACCTCCCCTGACCGGTGACCAGTAGTGGTGATCAGGAGCAGCGCCCAGTGACCACTGTCCCGTTTTAATGAGTCGGCCGGCGGAGGGTAATTCACGCGACGTTAACGTCCCGGCCAATGCAGTGGAAGGATTATTCCTTTTTACGAAATTTATATTTACTACACAATTGCACGTGGGTTTTTATGTGAAGAGATTAATGGCTTATGGAGGAGCCGGCACTGTTCTGCGTCTGTAATACCAAGCTTTTACTCTGCGCTTATTTATAGCGGCATAAAGGACGGGGTTTAAGTGGATATAATGGTAGAATAAAAACGGGACTTTAATTATATATTTTTCAAATTACAAACTCATGCAGGTATGAAAATTTATCAGACCGCGACATCGCTGTTTCAATTCCTGGAGGTGTCAGAAGGAACTAAATACCTAGGACACACACAGCGATCTGATGGATGATGATGATATTGATAGGCAAAGACGAGCTTTCAGCGTAAAATTGAACATGCTCAGTAGAAGTTTGATCGGTCAGTGGCTGAGTTAGCATCGCGTTTGGGTCTCACCCAGGCGCCGTGAGTTCAATTCCTCGGCTGTCTTCCTCCATTACGACACAAGTAACATCATCCACTTACTGTGATGATAGTAGGAGATTTTCAAATATTCGTAACTATTTATTAACCGTATATTTCGGTTATTCGTAACCAGGGAATATTTATCTTTCTTTATAAAAAAAAAAAAACATATATATCGCCTGCGTAGTAACCGCTGTGAAAGGGACTCTCTTCCTTGCCTTCTGCCCAAGGTTGTACACGTGCGAACTGTGGTCAAACTATAAAAAGAGTAGTACGGAAAGACTTCGTACAGTACAAAAACGCGTTCCGCATAATGTTTGCCCTCCCAAGATACTGCAGCGCTTCCAGTATATTCACGGAAGGGCGAGTTTCCGGTTTTGCATCCCTTATAAGATCCAAGGTGGCTGAAATGAGGGAAAGAATAAACAGCTCCAGAAATATCATCATCGCGGAGGCCCGCCTCAGTCCAGCCTCCACCATCGACGAATATTGATTGAGAAAGATATTGGCCCCTCACAATTTAATGCCGTAGCAACTTAAAGGCTTTATTTTCATGTACTTATTTTTTTTTATCTGTCATGTATCATTCACCTACTATCTGATTATTATTTTTTTTTAAACTATTGTACATATTTTGCATATTTTTATAACTATCATATGGATATTTTGTATGGAATATCTGGGACTGCAATAACCTTCCCACATACCGGAATAAACATTTTTATTATTATTATTATTGGAAAAAAAAACTTTACCATAGGTATTACGTTTCCTATATCATTTTAATTTGACCAATTTGGGTTTATTTTATGAAAAAACACAACACATAATCATAATCTAATAGGTCCACTTGGTGTCACTGAAAAAAAGTAACGGTGATTTTTTGTCATTAGCTATTGGCATTACACAAACTTATTATCCCAGAAACATAATATTTACATTGTAAAACTATGGTAACCCATTCATGATGAAGGTGCCATATGGATCACGAAAAAGTATTGGCGCTCAATTACTCACGTCATATATGTTATGTTAAAATAGTGGAGCCAAACACACTTTTATTTAGTCTACAAGCATATACAAACACGTTTTCTATTGATTGTGTACAGTTCGTTTGTGTGTGCCGACGTGGATAGACGTGTATTTATTATGTTTGAAAAAGTGCAATTTTTTCACAATGCCAACACAGATGAAGTAAGTAATCAATGACTAGTAATAGATTTTTTTTTCCCAAAACGGTTCACGATACGTAAATAATTATTTTTATTTACTATTTATGGACACATTTTTACAAAACAAATTATTATCGTATCAAAATAAGTGTTGTGAATTGTAGGGTTTTTTTTTTTGGTTCCATGTGAATGTTTCAGTAGATCGAGCTATACATAAAATGTAATTTTTCACATATTTCATTATTTTTTTCGTGATTTTTAGGGGTTTGACGTTTGGACAAGTAACGTTACTGGTTGAAGACCAATCGGATATGACTCTGAATGATGATTAGGTAGTGGATGTGTATGTGGTAGTGGTTGGCGAATCGGCTCGGTTTAGTGAGCCGGATCACTAAATCAGCTCTTCGAGTGTACCGGTTCAGTGATCCGACTCGATTTAACGACGGTTCGCGTCCCCTCGCACCGTACCCTGTCCCTCGCTCCCTTGGCCCTCCTAAAGACGTCCTTACGACGCTCTTATACGACACTTTTTTCGTCCAGTTTTCATGTGGATTGTCTTTACAGAGAGTGATCCGGCTCACTAAACCGAGCCGCTTCGCCCACCACTAGTATGTTGAGCCTCAAAATGAGAGTGATTTGTCCGGAGCATATTCAACTGATGATGACGGCGGAATAATTACCGATATTTCTATAACGCAAATGTATTTTAATTGACAAATTGGTAAGCATCGCCGATACAAAACGAGACAAGATGCGTCCGATTCTGATTCAGATCCAGAAAACCCTGATCTAGATCCTTTTGGAGACATGTATTTTCTCTAAACTTTCACTGGCCTCGACATAAATTGACACCACTCTAATACCGGTGGAATTATTTGAAAAATTCTTTGACAACGAAATGTATGAATTCATCGTTACAGAATCCAACAAATATCAGACCCAGTAAGATCCTGAAAATAGTCACAAAATATTTCCTTTAAGTGTATGCTATTGCTGTACAATTTGCACTTTTTATGGATACAATGGCTCAGCTTATCTCCTAGCTCTAAGAAGAAGGCAATAATGTCGACGTACAAGAAAGGTGTGCTTCCTCGAGGACATTTTTTCCTTGAGCTGATTTTTCACAAAAACGGCGCTATATAAATCATCTAATTTTTATTATTATTATTATACTGAATGGGCGTGGACATCATTTGGCAAAGCCCCCATCTACGTAATTTAAAGGATTGACAACGCCGTGTGTTCTGTAGCTTCAACGAAATACGGAAAAAATTAATTGATTCAATCAAGCGGTTAGTAAGGAAAGGAGCAAGACTATATCAGCATTCAGAGGTCATATGCAATTCATCAATACACCACGAATATGGGCGGAACACTGCATATTATCGCATCACTATTCGCCAAAAGAAATAGTGGTGGTCCATTTTTACGTGGGCTATCGATGTACGAGTAACTATTCAAAATTGTTGGTTTCTGAAGCGTAAAGCTACGGAAAACTTTGAATTGGGGCAGTTAGAAGTCTGTGAAGAAATATCATAGCATTACTGCAACAATTGTGTACTTCAAGGAAAATAATACTTCAAGGCATCCGACAGACTAACCAAAATAGATCAAACGGTGATGCGGTATGACACCTCCCTTCCGCATTTTCCTTGGTCAATTCCAACAACTGAGACTAACAAGTCGGGTAAAATATCTTGTACATCTTGTAAATAATAATAATAATAATGTGTTTATTTCAGCTGAACAAAGTGGTGAGTGCAATATACTGTCTGCTATATAAAATAATACAACTAAATAAATTACACATTGCGGAAATAAAATTATAAAAAAAAAATGTAAACAAAAGGTGAACATATTGAGCACTTATGCCACGATGGCTTGATATAAATTCTCCATCTATGGTGTAGGGGCGCGCCCTGCCACTGGGCGACGGCCTGGACAAGAGCATTTTCCGATCTCCGGTAGCGCTGACTCATTCGGCTACTCTGTGGCGCATTAAACCAGTGAACACATGCACCCTTCTTTCTGCGAACATCTGCGAGGCGCTGCATCGCCAAGGGAGGCCGAACAGCGCCCTGTAAGCTTGGTTATATTGTACTCGGAGTGTGTTCATGACTCCTTGTGTATGCCTTGCCCATAATTCGCTAAAGAGCAAGCAGAGTATCCGTTGCACCATGTAAGGTCCGACAATGCGTGAAACCCTTCGAGGGCTATCATATTAAATAATCTTGTCGACCAATTTACTTTTTGTACAATTAACTCGAAAAAGTTATTTCCTGACTAGTTACTTGGGGAAAATTCCATATGGATCTCATGCTTCTCGAGGCTCCTGGGGGATGAGGGATGAGGGAATATATTTTTTTTCTCGATCGTACCTTTAAAATCGATTTGTACCTTTAAAACTAACCACCTTCTGAAATTTTAGCATGAAATTCCAATAAACAAGATAGTTCGTCATTAATGAGTTAAAATTATATCAAAATTCTGGAACTACTGAGAATTGCTCGACGAATCTCTGAACCCGTTAATATTTCCAGTTACAATATTGTATATCATCAAAGGAAATAAAAATCATTTAGTTCGGGACGGTGTTGTTTTATGTGATTTTTTCCAGGCTTGGGGAGAAATTGTACTAGAGGCAAACGATTAAAAGTAAGCGAGGGGTATAGATGATGAAACTGAGATTCGGCAGATGTAATAATCCGAATGCAGCCTGCTTTAGAAATACGAACTACGTATGAACAAGGCTCAACTGTTTAAGTTGGCGTGTTTTGTTCTATCTAAGTTTTCTGAAAGTCATTTACCAAAGTTAAAAGTTGTTTCTATAACTGAAGTGAATACGAGTAAATCTTTGTTCTTTTCCTAGAGTGACTTCTCTCCTTCCGATCGCCAAAATCTGTCGCTTTCAGTACCTTCCGATCTTTCGAGTGCATATAAAGTACCCATGTTATTATATTAACATATCTAGTAAGCTCCGAGTCAGTGTTTGAAGGATTCAAAGTATTACATTATGGCAGATGTCTGGGTTCAAATTATCTAGAGTTTTCTAGAAAGAGGGAAAGTGGCAGAGTGGCGATATATGGAACCCCTGGCTATTAAAACCAAGTGTTTGGAGTAAAAAGTGATTTAGAGAAGATGAAACCGGAGATGCTCATCACGCTGAAAGCCTTCCAGTAACAATAACGCCACATATAATCGCAGACTAATACAAAATGAGGTTGAATGACGTCGATAAGAAATTCTCAATTTATTCTGTTAGTCGCAGCGTCGACCGATGGCAATTTTTTTTAAATAGAACCGTGTAGATTTGTTTATTTTATGCAAATGTCCGATAAATTCTAATGTCACTGGCAAATATAATGGTAAACCCACAGTTCAAAAAAAATCGTGTGAAAATTTTATGACAAACTCATGAGCTGAGATCAATGATGTCCAGTACCTTATCCGATTAAAATATCCGATATTTCTTATAATGTTAGAAAATATTCTGCAACCTGTCATAGTCGATTAAAAAAAACCTACATACGATTATTTCCATTTTCGTAAACCGATTTGCCTTGGCTGTTCGAAAATCATGTGTTGTGAGTTCAAGTAAAATTAGTCCGATTCAAACATCCCATTTTTTTTTCAATGTTTATATATATATATATTTTTTAATTGCATATATATTAGTTATCCGTTGCCAACCATGGTCATGGTAGCTATACTTTTTTAATCAAACATTGTAAAATTTGTTTGTGTTTGTTAGTCGTACAGAAAAAAATCTATGTTTAAATCATGTTTTTGTTTCATTTAGTCAAATAATTTCAGTAGATAGTAAGTAACAAACGTTTTACACGTATTAATTATCTTGTACGATATGAGATATAAAAAACAATGGAGTCCCCCAGACCTAAGGACAGCAATTATATTTCATAAATTCACGTCACCAGTAGGTCAAGTGACCCTTATGCCACGACTACACGATCGCCCAACCTCCCAACTCGAACATTTGGGCGAGTTCGTACGCGTTCGGGGCGATTGTGTTTGTACGCGTTAGGACAACCTTCGCTTGGGTTTGGCTAGTTCGTCCGAGATCTAGTTGGCCCAACCTTGAAAATAGTTGGCCGAACTCGTACAAACCGTCCACCATACATTGGCCTTTCAGTACGAGCTTGGCAGGCGATCCCGACGGACGTACTGGGCGAAGAATAAAACAACGCTGAACTATATTTATAATGACGAAAAAAGAGTCAAGTATGCAACTAACCCCCAAATAAATGCCCAAATATGCATTATGCATATCATGCTAATAATAATAGGATAATTTGTATAACGCCGTTTATCATGAAAAATCACCTCAATAGCGAAATGCATTTAATCCGGTGCATAATCGGGGATGGTTGTTATATTTTTTGCGCTGCAATCTGACTCAGGCTATGCGTAAAAATAAAATATGGAGCTACATATTTATTTCCAATATTATGAGTACCTAACGAGAAATGAATTGTTTCAAAATATTATAAATTTCAGCAGATTTTCTATGAATATCGATAGATCGATAGATTTTAGGTAAAATGGCAACACTAGTTTGAAGTTCGTGGTTGGAACGTTGACCGATCATGTAGTTGCCCGAATTATAGTCACTATACGATCGGCCAGCGTCCCAACTCCGAGCCGTGTTCAGGTTGGGACGTTGGGTGATTGTGTGGTCGTAGCATTACATTTTCCAAACTCATGTTTGTAGCTACCGCGCTTTATAAAACGTCCTGAAAGCCGTTTCAAAGCCTCGCGGTACATTTAAAATCAGAGCTCTCGTACATTATTTAGAATTGAACTATGAGCTAACCGGAAGACCTAATTTCCTATGAAGGGGAGTATTAATTGTAAATTTATTCGAATTTAACGCACTGGATATCCCCTCTGAGTTCCGCTTTGTGTTTTATGGAAATTCATTATGCAGAAGCGCGTGTTGGGGAAATTAACAACCAAATAAAGACGCGATAAATTCGGCCAACAAATAGGGAAGCCAAGATAACACTTAATTATCTACTGCTACTATACCGTTCGAATCCATCTTTCTGCTTTTTTTTACTTCTCTAATGTTGGGCGAATTCGGAATAGATAAGAGTTGAATTTTCACCAGCTTACTATAATGTGTACCGTATTGACTAGTTATAAGTACTGTACCATAGTAAAAATATCAATACACAACTATTAACCATTAGATCAACGATTAAACCACTGTTTTATTATTTTTATTTCTCAATTGGTTTAATACTTACTAATATTTCGATATTTTTTAGAATATTCCTTAAATCCGTATCATGTAATTGGAGTCTAGTATCTCTATAACAAAACTGTTATGCAGTTTTCATATACTTTTTAAATATTTTTTCAATAACTTGTGAACATTGATCACAATGAATGTTGCATTATCATTATTATTAGGACGATTATTGTTTACTGTTGTATTATAAAATATTGTTGAACTTAACTCCTTCTCGAAAGCTACTTGCAGTGGCTTAGCAGGCACAAGTTCCCAATATATTAATATAAGTATGTAACTAATATTATACGATAAAAATTTTAAAAATCACAAACCGAAATAATGAAGGTATTGAAGCGCATTCCAATTACTGAGTTAGACCTATCAAACACTTATAAACTCTACTTAAACGAAATTTAAAAATATGTGCAAATTTTTAAGAGTAGAGCTCTAAACGTAAAATTGAACTACCCAAATTCAATGGAAGAAATCTTAAGATAACAAAAGGATAATAAAAAAAGAAGTACGTGAAAGAGGAATAACAACAGGAGGACCAAAATTGCGAGATATAACAAAACACTATCGAGAAAGTACCCTTGCTTTGACCATCACATCGTCGAACTTAATACATTACTGCGCAATGCGCAAACACCATATTGTTATGTTCATTTTGCCGTTCTACATATTATCTCTAGTCTTTTTATTCTTTGTTTCCCATTTCCCAAAAATATATCTATCTTTAAAGTGAAGGTGTTTTTAAATATTTAAAGTCGATTCGTGCTTTAAAAAAATTGTGAAACATATCGTTATTTTCTAACACGAAAACTGGACGAAATTAAAATATTGCGTTTTGAATTAGAAATTTTTAACTTTTTTTAATTTAAAATTTAAAATTAAAATAATTTTTGGAGCTCAGATAATGATTTTGATTCTAATTTTTATATTTTTACAGATAATTATTTTTAATGACTTTTTATACGTTTTTTCTCCAGAAGAAAAATAAATACACACATATTCAACTGGACTGGTAACGTTCTTTTTACATCCCTTCCATTATTATTAATTTTTGGGGTTAACTCAACAAAGGTACCTATAACTAGATCTACGTCATCCTAGAAAACGTAATATGCTTTTCAATGTGGATTTCAAATATTACACATTTCAGTGATTAAAAAAAAAACACTAAATAGGAACTGAAAATATTTAATATTTGAAAGAAAGAAAAAATCAATCCTAAATACTCACTTCTAACTTCATATGAGAGACTGGGTGTTAATTCAGTTTAATTCAATTTTCAAATTCGTATTTGTTGTTCCGAAAATAATATTAAAATTAATGCATTAATTATATTCCTACATTAATCAATGTTTATCATTTGTCTATACTTGGCAATATTATTTTTTAGTATTCTATATATTCCTGATGAGGAAAGCATCGCTTTCGAAACATGTTGATGTGTATATATTAATAAAGTGATGAATACGAAGTAATTTTTAATTCATTTATTACAATTAATGCTTTAGGAGAAAATACCACTGTCCAAAGTAACTGAGTGTCCAGAGGAATACAACTTGTCCGTACATACTATAAAATTTGGAATGCATATTTCTTTCAAGTATTATTTTAAGTGTATTGTTCGCAATCACTTTATTTTTATTTAATTAATAATAACTTAATTGTTATTGTGTTTAATTGGATGGAAGAAGAAGCCGGGGACGCCTGAGGATGACATGGCACGATCAAGTGTCATGTCATCCTGCGGGGAAACGGCATGATGGTTAGTTAACTCCAATTAATTTAATAAGATTCAATTTATTTTTTATAACTTATTGAAGTTTCTAAACCTCATTGTAATATTTAATCATTGAAGAAGATAATATTAACACATCCCAAAATGAACCACGAAACTGAAAAAACAAGAGAAATTAAAAAGATTTCACTAGCATCTGGGACTCAAACCCAGGACTTCTACCTATCCGGGGTAACCGCTTAGCCAACTAAGCTAATGAGACCAATTCAATTTACGCCATTTAAACCGATATCATACTTCAAGTTTAAGACTTGTTAATTATATCCTCCATTTTTTATGACTGAAATCTTTTTAATTTCTGTTGTTTTTTCAGTTTCGGGGTTCATTTTGGATGTGTTAATATTATCTTCTTTAATGATTAATTTAATAACATTTTTGAATTTGATCATTGAAGAAGATAATATCAACTAATCCTAAATGACTCACGAAACTGAAAAAAAACACAGAAAATAAAAATGTATCAGTCGCATTTAAGAACTCTGTCATACTGGGACAACCGCTCTATCAACCGAGGTGATGAGACCAGTTCACTTTACGCCATATTCATCGATATCATACCTCAATTTCAAGTCTTGTCAATATTATCCTCCATTAAATCACATATTATTGACGCTAGCTTTATGATAATTACAAAGTTATATCCGAACATACGAGTAAATGCAATATAGATAGTGTCTCGAATATACCTAACCGATGTTTATTTACATTGGACATCTGTTGAGTTTTTTTTTTCAAGTCATTGGAGCTTATAAACCTCATTGTAATATTTAATAATTGAAGAAGATAATATTAACCAATCCTAAATGAAACGCGGAACCAAATAAACCACAGAAATGAAAAGGGGATCTATCAGTCGCATCTGATATCTTTGTGTATCTTCAAAGTTGTGCATTTGTCAATTAATTAGAAAAATAATCATATAGAACAAAATATCCAATGTTATAAAAAACAAAAATATCTAGCTTCAAAGAACTGTTTTTATTTAAATATGTTTTTTTTTTATTAAAACAAAAAGTAAATTAAATGTAGTAATATTATTATAAAATTCTGCGAGTATTTTAGTTATTTATTATATCATACTAGTTCCTTTTGAACGATTCTAACATTGACTTGTGTATTTTTTAAAATCACATCGGTACACATATCTTTTATTTTATCCTATAACATTTTATATGTTTGATAAAACAAAGTAACTGGATAGGATATGAGTCCAATATTCCTCGCACTGGCCAACCGAAGCCACATCCAGAGTTAAGTTCCTTGTAAACATTGATTTTACGAGCCGGGTTTGAGCATGTTCACTGTTCACCTAAGATGAAAAAGCAGCGGTTCAGCGAGTTCTCCAGTCTTTAGTGCCATTCTGAACAAACAATATTTGGTTTTAGAATGCTTACTGTTTTCCGGGTTTCGGTTTCTCAATTGCGCTGAAACTCGTGCACCCCCACTCGCTTCGTGTACGTATTAAGCAAGCAGGGCGTAATTCCACTCTCTCAAATTGTTGCTTTTGCTTTTGGTACAAAAAATTTTACGTCTGCGTCTTAAAAACATTCCACTTTAATTATCTATATATGTGGATATTCTCGAAAACAGCAGTGATTTAGTCGTTCATGAGTGTTAAATTCTGAAATGATAATGTGGTGGCTCCTACCTTAATTGGTATTTATCCAATTCCCCTACCTTCCTCAACCAAACACAACGTTTCGAATAATGGAACACAGTGATCTGACACTAGTTGTTTTGAGTACTCTCTTGTTCGCTAGAAGAAAGACTACTTTTCGGGGAGCATGTTTGTTTATGACAACAATCGGTAAGTGTTTGTTATTCTTGTCCTTTTAAACCTTTAAACTATCCCCTATTACAATCAACCAAAACCATAATTATTATTGTCGTCGTTATTGACAGTTCACAACAGTTTTACAAGCGAAACCCCAAAATTTTCGTGTTCGGTAGTTGCGTTTGTAACATTGTATTGCAATCAAATTTAACACATTGGAAGTAATATTGCTCCAGATTAATTATTTTGATTAAGTAATATACCAAAACATATGCACTAAGCAAAGTTGTTTATTATTAGGCTATTTTTTTAAACCTTGTAACCAATATGAATATTAAATAAATAGAGATCTTGTGGATCAGTGTCTTATTTAGGAAATGATTCTGTGTGGAAGCCCTGGATATTCAAATTTTCAACATCCGTTTTTCTTAGAACTGCGGGTATGTTTTCAAACAATGATGATACAGAATACCCACAACAATATTTCTATATAATTTAATAGTGACAGAAATAATTTTGTGACGGGCTCATATTTTAGATACTTTGCAACAAAGTTAAACGATGTACTTCCACTGGCCATCAGACTGATTACAAAATACGATGAATATAAATTGGACACCAAGATTTTGGATCACTAACCAAGACAGATCAAAATTCAATAATTTTTTTAAAACATCCCTCTAAGTATGATACAATGTTCAATTGACGCTTCAAAATTTTTACCATAACATTATTCTATAAATTGTAAACTTTGGAAATTTTCTGAACTTTGTAAAATTTGTAAACCTTGTAATATTTGTAAGCTTTATTAAATTTTTAAACTTCAAAAAATTTGTAAACTTTGTAAACTTTGTAAACTTTGTAAACTTTGTAAACTTTGTAAACTCTGTATACAGGTTGCTCTCAATACAGGTTCTCCGGGTGAGACAGGCACAGTACCATAACCCTTTGATTACATTAAGATTGTATATATGAATGAGTTCAGTTTTATAAAATTCGCAAACATTTAAGATTCTTCACATATCTTACGTCAGAAACCACAGTGTGGAATCCTCATTGCTCTACGTATGGATCAAACGTGGAAAGAGTTCAGAAAAAGTTTTTGAATTATTTTTTATTTAATTTTATTTATTATTTTTATTTTAGTAATTTTTCATTAAAAACATTAATTTCATATGTCTATTACGAATATTCGATCTCCGGATACATTTTATATTTCAAAGAGCAACACTAATTATTTAGAAATTGAATTTATAAGAAGAAGCTGTAGCATATTTTATATATTATATGCAAGCATCCATATTTTTATTTGAGATCTCTCAAAAATTCATTATACACTTTTAAAAAATTACGTCCGATCGTATCATCAAAAACAATTTTGTTTTAATAATATTTTTTCATCATCTTTCCTTCCTTTTTTGCAACTGAGTAGTATCAAATGAATAAAATCACTTTTTCTTGTTGTCATTATTGATATCGTCGAACTAGAGGTAAAAATCACCATGGATCCATGATATGTGGCACTTAATGAGTTTTGTCTCTGAAGAGACGATATATTATTATTCTCTTTTATTTTGTTGAAATTTCATTTTAAATATCGTTATTCTATTGGTCAATGATGCAACCTAAATTACACTGGGTAATACCAATTTGTAAAGACTGTTAATAAGTTTAATAAAAATTAAATACAACTTTTTTTAAGCCTTTATGCAAATTTTGTGTGAAGGCTTGTCGCACAGTACCACGTTTATCGCAAAATAAACAAGAAAACACTAAAATATACGCTGGAAATTTGTCATTTCGGCCAGTTTCTGCGTTCATAAAAGCTCCAACAACAAAATTAGCGATAGAACTAAACTGTCTCGTTAAAAACAGTATTATTTTTTTCACCTTTACATCCATTCTACATGAATTCAATGTTAGACGTAAAAATCTATTTAAAGACAATTCAAACATGCCTCAAAAAAAATTGTATTACTAAACAGCAAAGAATCCGTCTGAAGAAGCAAAACTCTTGAGCGATAAGACTTTTGCAATTAGTTTTTTGTCTTGATTTTATTTGTAAAAATATTTTTTTAATTCACCGTAAAAAAAACAAACACTTTATTTTTTTAATTATTAATTATTTTTATTGAGATTAAGAACCTCATCGTAATATTTAATCATTGAAGAAGATAATATTAACCTAACCTAAATAAAAGATGAAACCGGATAAAAGGACAGAAACTAAAAATATTTATATGTCTCATATAAATAAAAAGTCGGATGTAAATCCGAGACACTGTTTAAGTTTGCAATTGAGTTCTGGTAGAACTTTGTAAACATCATAAAAATAGCTGCCAATAATATGAGATTAAACAATGGAAGATAACATTCACAAATCTTGAATTTAAGATATGATATCGATGAAGATGACACAAATTGAACTTGTCTCATTAGCTAAGTCGGTTGAGCGTTGCCCCGGATAGGCAGAGGACCTGGGTTCGAGTCCCAGATGCGACTGAAATATTTTTAGTTTCTGTCCTTTTATCCGTTTTCATCTTTCATTTAGGTTATGTTAATATTATCTTCTTCGATGATTATAAACTTTATTTTGTTCATGTTTTTCAATTGACACCAGGTCCCAATTCCGGTTCTTTTAAGTATTAGACATCGTCCACCCCCTTAGGCTAAAATATCAAATTTGCATAGTTTAACAAAAGCAAAACTCAGTATTATCGTAATGTTGACTTTAAACATTATTAGCGAGTTATTTGTCGTATAATAATGGTATTAAATGAACCGAGTTAACGAAATTGCGATGTTTGTAAAGTATCTAACAATTTATTTAAGTTATAATTATAAATAAAGTAACATTATTAGTTCTAAATGGTAAATACATTTTTAATCATAAAAGATAATATTAACAACTCTCAAAATTAAAATGAATATATATACGTATAACAATGTGGTTTATAGGCTTCAATAAGTAATAGACATGTAGAAAAGTCAACAGATATTACATATAAACTCTGTCTAAAGATTACACATAAATTCGGGTTGAATCTTTTAGCCATGATAAAAAGGTAGCAGCCAAATATATATGGAAATGAACTGAATATGATATTGACAGTTCTTAGAAATCAAAGCGTTATACCGATAAAAAAATTACCGATTGTGGTACCTGTAGATCAGTGGATTAGAGCGCAACATCCCGGATAGACCATGAAATTCTGGGTTCGAGTCCCAACTGCTACCGTTACCTTTTCCTTTTCGGTGTCTTTTCGATTTCATGTTTCATTTTGAGAGTTGTTAATATTATCTTTAATGATTAAAAATATTTAGCAATGAGGTTTATAAGCTTCAATAAATTATTCAAAAAATTGAAGCTAAATAAATGACTTGTTTTAACGGTATGATCCGGTGTCCGATAGTTTATTAAGACTTTTGCCCTCGCTGTGATTTAAAATCTAATAATTATAACAAACAACACATGTAAAGAAAGCATTAATAAACTACACGTGTTAAGTTTGTATGATGCACCTACAGCCTGATATAATACTGTGAAAATCAAACCACAAACCCCTTAAATATGTATTGTAATCGACATGGAATTGGAACCGCAGTTAAGCAAAAAAATATATATTTTTCTTAAACTTTTTGATTATTTATATTTATATATTATGCAGTACCATTTTACATAATATTTATGTACATTTTTTAAGTACAATGTAAGATGTTTTATAATGTGGAGTGTAAGGTAGGTTTGAAGAGGTGATACTGCGAATGGAGTGTTATACGTGTCGTTACCACCTCGCTAGGATAACCCTGTGTTGAGGTTTTCACGTGGATGTGTTAAATGTGGTACAAGTATTGATTAGTTTTGTTTTAATTTATTAGTTTTGGTAAATAAATTAGGTAGAATTTGAAGAGAAATACATTTTTTGTTTTTGTTTTGGTTACAGTAGGCAAAGTCTAATAATATTAAAGTATGATTTGTTATTAACTATTTGCTGCATCCTCTTCGGGCTGCATCCCCGACATTCGCTGTCAGCTCATAAAGCTGAGTCTTATCAATATTACTCAATAATGTTATCTTTTTTTTTAATGTTCAATTTTAAACGCATTTTTTGTCATAGCACCAACCAGTACCTATCAAACACATATACATAATCTCCTTATTCTTAATTATTACACTTTTTTCCAGATATATTATATTATCATCCCATATCAATACTAGCTTTTCCCTTCTGTTTTTGCATAATGTCACTTAATATGAACTAAACTTGTCAATTTGACTGTCTTTAAACGGGATTTGTTCCTATTTAGGTAGTCAAAGCTTTCTTATTTGTTGTTAAATAATGTATGTTTCAAATAAATAAATATTATTATTATTATATTGCACGGAAAAAGAGAGAAGCTTTAACCACAAGGATAAAGATAATGTCTTATCCTTCAAAAGAAGTGGATTCGGGTCCCGAGTCTAGCGAATCCGGTGGGTATTTAAATCTATTTCGTTGAAAAAACAGTGTATTCTCTCAATTAATGTTTATAACCTCGTATTGACTTATTCCTATGGGATCGCCATCCGCGAACATGTTTATTTAAAATGCAAAACTCAAAGTGTGTTCTATTTCAGACCTCAAACTATTAATAGTATTAATATTATGCATCTACTCAAAACAAACACCGTGAAAACTGAGTTAACGAAATTTTGTGGCCGAGCAATAACTCAATGGAAAACAAGTAGCACAACGATTGTATTACCAAATAAAGGAATTAAAAAAAATAATAATAATAAAATAAAACACTTGATTACGCAAACATTAAGAAAAAAGTCAAAGGCAAATACCAAAAATGACAATTAATCAATTGAATTAATAGCAGATAGAATCGTGGGAGGCAAATTAATATTATTTATAACAAAATCGCACCCATTATTTCTGGGCTTACAAAAAGGCTCTATCTACCTTTATAAATAATTGTCAAAAGAGCCTCATAATTTACAACCGGGCGCGTTAATCCCAATTTGATATAGTACGCGCACGTGATACCAGCCGCTGGGGCGGGGGTGGAGGGGGTGTTATGAATGCCACATAATAACTTCCGTTCGATTGGGCCCAGACATGATGGGCAGTTTACTGCGGATAGATCAATCATGATTCCATTGATGGGATCTACGTCACTGCTGATCCGGCGGAACGAATCCCGAACGGGAAAGACTTATAAAGAATTCCTTACGTCACGTTAATTTCTCCAGATTTTAATTTTAATTAAAGGTCGGTTTCATACTATATTCCAAATGTAGCTAAAATAAGAGAAATTCCGTGAAACAAAAAGTATTCTTTAAAAAGTCATTATTTTTAGGTGATGTACAGATTTAATATTGAAGCAGTATGTTTTGGAGGAGTTCTGCGTCCCCTGAAGTTACATGGTCTCATAACCAACCAGTAACCGGCAATCCATACATCAATTTACTTTAACAGTTGCCAGCGCTTCCTTTGAGTTTTCCTTATCTTCGCGGCTGCTCTTATATTACTTGTTGTCGGGGATTAGGGGAAGAATAATCGACGGCTCGAGGAAATAAAGGTAAAAGTCAGAATATATTATTATCTAGGCAGTTTTATAAATTCATTAAAATAGGCATCACGTGTTCAAAATATGCGGCGCAACATACAAAGCTACTTAACGTTTCTTTGACGCATACCTTTTGACTAAAAAATACGTTAAACCTCAAAATATAAAGGCATTGTTTCAATCTACATTCTAACCTGTCTATATAATCCGTCGTCTTACCGAATCTCACGTTCTACGTAAAGAGCATTAGATGGTATTTAAAAAACATGAATGTGTACCAATACTATGTTGTAAATAGGTGCACTGACGCCGAGGTTCGCTAGTCTTGCACTTACAGCCATTCACCATTACCTCAATAATGCACTATACGCTTAGCAACAGCACCGCAACCGCAATAATTAATCAGCTTTCATTGAAGTCGTGGGCGGGTCTAGGTACAGTTTCCCTTGAAACTAGGGCGTATCTGATCAACACTCTATTTGTTATGTCTAGATAGAATATTATGCATGATGTGATCTATAATACGCATTTCTCATTGACGGTCTTAATACCAAGCTATTTACTTTGAATATGAACAAGCAATGGAAGATGGACTACCTGATAATACATACTGACCATCTCAGAAAATATGGTTGAGAGGAAAAGGCTCAAATACCTGCTTGAAATGTGAAACTTGAAACCCCCGTTCAAATCTGTTTCCACCCCTCGTCTTGATAGCAAGAAAATAGAGGTTACTGGAAGGCCACGATATTGAGCTAGGAGAAATGGCTGACTCCCAACAGTATACTACACCAAGGGGACAGGGCTGCTGTCGGGGGATTTAGGTGAAACATGGGGGAACACAATGGGCCTATGGCCTTAGTGCTTACTTACTGGGGGTTACTCAGACCGTCTACTATATCATAGTACTAAAAATATGCTATACTCGTGCGTGTATCTATTAGACAACGGAAGATACGTTTACCTCAGAATATGAATACTGTATTTCACGCTCATGCCAAAAAAAAAACCAATAAAATTAATGAAAACCTAACAAAAACATTATCTTTTAATGCTTTTCAAAGAGCCCAAATCATCCCTTATTTCAGAATACAACCTTTTTAGTAGTGTGTTTAATTGATTTTTTTCCAACAAAATGCAGTGTGAGCCTTAGCTTTGCTTTAAAGTTACGTGCTACATTAGATCGTGTTGCAAAAATATCTGGAAGATGGGGTATCTTAACGCACCAGTTTTAATAATCGAAACGTACTCACCACACCAAACTATTTTACACATTTAACAACAAAATAAACGCTGCAACAAATTCACCAACATATATATATATTCAATTTATTTTTTATAACTTATTGAAGTTTGTAAACCTCATTGTAATATTTTAATCATTGAAGAAGATAATATTAACACATCCCAAATGAACCACGAAACCGAAAAAACAACAGAAATTAAAAAGATTTCAGTCGCATCTGGGACTCGAACCCAGGACCTCTACCTATCCGGGGTAACCGCTTAACCAACTTAGCTAAGGAGACCAGTACAATTTACGCCATTTACACCGATATACTTCATGTTCAAGATTTATTAATATTATCCTCAATTTTTTTAAATCCCATATTATTGGCTGCTGTCCTTATGATGATTGCAAAGTTTCATCCAGAACTCAATTGCAATCGGAACAGAGTCTCGGGTATACCTACCCGATTTTTATTTATATGAGACATCTATTGACTTATTGTACAAGTCTGGAAAGAAATATTCAATTTATTTTTTTATAACTTATTGAAGTTTGTAAATCTCATTGTAATATTTTAATCATTGAAGAAGATAATATTAACACATCCCAAATGAACCACGAAACCGAAAAAACAGCAGAAATTAAAAAGATTTCAGTCGCATCTGGGACTCGAACCCAGGACCTCTACCTATCCGGGGTAACCGCTTAACCAACTTAGCTGATGATACCAGTACAATATATTTCTTTCCAGACTTGTACAATAAGTCAATAGATGTCTCATATAAATAAAAATCGGGTAGGTATATCCGAGACTCTGTTCCGATTGCAATTGAGTTCTGGATGAAACTTTGCAATCATCATAAGGACAGCAGCCAATAATATGGGATTTATAAAAAAAAAATGGAGGATAATATTAATAAATCTTGAACATGAAGTATGATATCGGTGTAAATGGCCTAAATTATACTGGTCTCATTAGCTAAGTTGGTTAAGCGGTTACCCCGGATAGGTAGAGGTCCTGGGTTCGAGTCCCAGATGCGACTGAAATCTTTTTAATTTCTGTTGTTTTTTCGGTTTCGTGGTTCATTTGGGATGTGTTAATATTATCTTCTTCAATGATTAAAATATATATATATATATTGTATACCTATCGATCCTTGTAATAATTTTTAAAAACCTTTTAATTTGTTCACCACTCATTTTATACATGTAATATTTGTTTCTAAAATATATTTTTTTTAATAATTAAAAAATAAGTACGTGTGACTGAAATACGGTGAACGGAGTATAACCATCAGCTTGGGAAAATGCTTTTTTGACATGATGTTTTAATATTTCAATAGATGACCTCGAACACGTGGACTTCATATGTTCTATCTATTTCCCGATAAACTGCTGTCTAGATTCTGTTGACGAAAAATGAACGCCCTGAATAACGATAATTATCTTACACAGGGGGATTTATTCACACCCTATGCATAAGGCAGGGAACAGTTCCATTCGGTAAATCCCACCGTATCGGCTGCTGAATCTAACAAATGGCTGATCTCATCACCATTATATTGGCGCGATTCTTTATGAATCGAAAGGACGCAAGAATTACATTGTTGACAATCCCTAGCGTAATGAGCTGCGTTAGGCATATTAAACGAGTATTCGCGCCACACCGAACGTCCATATCATTTCGCTAATATCCACGGGAACAATAAGCCACCGTAGTGAACATTTTAATACCCAAACTGATTCCTAGAGCACTAATACTGCTTTATAATTATACACTATTGAATCAACGATACCCGCAATTTATTTCGCAATGTAATGCCGCCCCGACATGCAATACTAATCTCTAATAAGTATTAAATGTACGAGTATAGAGACCCATGGGGAGAATAACGGGGTCTACTATTAATTTGGGAATCGTATAACGGAATTAACTACAATTTGTTGATTATTATTTGGCTGTTGTGTAATTTAGACGAATTTGAATTGTGCACCACATAATATGTAACGAATATATTTATACTCTCCAATGCATTTCATCATAACAGATTTTAATATAAACATACATTGTCGTTATCAAACGGCAATGAAAATAAACCGATGAAAAAAATAGTATAATATTTTACTGGAAATGTGGGTAGTCTCAATTTAATAAATGATTTAAAAAATCATTTGTAATCACCACATTATTAATAATTACATATCAACCTGTTTTTAAAGCGATGCTTTCCTCATCAGGAATATACAGAATACTAATAAATAATAATGTCAAGTATAGACAAATGATAAACATAAAACACAATAATGTAAGAATAGACAAATTATAAATATAAACAAAAATTGATTAAAGCAGGGAAGTAATTAATAAAAAAATATTATAAAACATTTAATAAGAAATTTATATTAGAAATTAAAAAAAGAAATTATTCTTACTGTTAATATTAATATCAAAATAAATTCAAGAGATAGCTATTTAAAAAAATATATTATTAATGATATTTGAATATTGGTGATTACAAAGTAATTTTTAATTCATTAATTAATAATGGCGCCACAAAGCGAATACAAATCTTTCGAAGAAATTATTAATCTCAATTTACTTTGGGTTATGATAAACATATGTACTCTCATGTGCACTCTCAAATCGTTGTCGTTCTTGATGACAATGGAATAATTTCTATTGAAATTAGTGATGCATAAAAGATCCGACAAACATCTTTATGCAGGCATTATATATTCACGATGATTCTCCCATCGTTTTCTCCGGTTCGTCTTTAATATCTATATAAACCTGAAAAGATTTTATTTTGGGTGCAGTGATCTTTACGAACACCGACTTCTGATGGGAAATGCGTAGTATATGGGTATATGATTAGAATAACTTCCATCTGTTTTTTTAGCTCAAGTTTTTCTTTTCAAATTTCGCCTTATAAGAAAAGGGGGAACGCCTCACATTTTTAGTTGGTTACAGAGACGTGCGCGCTTCCAGAACGTAAACGGGGATCATAGGATACACCCTTACAATTAGCGGTCGTTTTTTGTTATAAATTAATTAATTATATTATATTTTAGTGGTGATACCATAGTGAAGTAAAATGAAACTAATTAATTGTATTATATTTTGGCGGTGATACCATAGTGAAGTAAAATCAAACTAATTAATTGTATTATATTTTGGGGGTGATACCATAGTGAAGTAAAATGAAACTAATTAATTGTATTATATTTTAGAGGTGATTCCATAGTGAAGTAAAATGAAACTAATTAATTGTATTATATTTTAGGGGTGATACCATAGTGAAGTAAAATGAAACTAATTAATTGTATTATATTTTAGGGGTGATCCCATAGTGAAGTAAAATGAAACAAATTAATTGTATTATATTTTAGGGTTTTATACCATAGTGAAGTAAAATGAAACTAATTAATTGTATTATATTTTTGGGGTGATACCATAGCGAAGTAAATCAAACTAATTAATTGTATTATATTTTGGGGGTGATACCATGAGTAGTAAAAATGAAACTAATTAATTGTATTATATTTTAGAGGTGATTCCATAGTGAAGTAAAATGAAACTAATTAATTGTATTATATTTTAGGGGTGATACCATAGTGAAGTAAAATGAAACTAATTAATTGTATTATATTTTAGGGGTGATCCCATAGTGAAGTAAAATGAAACTAATTAATTGTATTATATTTTAGGGTTTATACCATAGTGAAGTAAAATGAAACTAATTAATTGTATTATATTTTGGGGGTGATACCATAGTGAAGTAAAATGAAACTAATTAATTGTATTACATTTGGGGGTGATACCATAGTGGTAAATGAAACTAATTAATTGTATTATATTTTAGAGAGTTACCATGAGTGAAGTAAAATGAAACTAATTAATTGTATTATATTTTAGGGGTGATACCATAGTGAAGTAAATTGAAACTAATTAATTGTTTTATATTTTAGGGGTGATACCATAGTGAAGTAAAATGAAACTAATTAATTGTATTAATGATCACAATAAAGGTTTTTCAGCGGTATTTATGTAGATAAATTCAGGGGATTAAGTTTCAAGCGGGTATATTATATCTTTGCGAAATTATTTTGCTAGCCTTCAGTTACAAAGAAAGCATTCCATTTTTTTTATATAATGTATTAAATTTCTAATTTCAAACCTAAATTCAATAAACAGCATTCACAAAATACATATTACTCTACATAGACTAGATCCTCCCACTTCCCCTCCCTCCCATCATTCTAACCATATAGGCTAACCTTCTAAATTTTCTTTTTTATTTGAATAATTTAAATACCCCAAGTGAAAACTTATTATTAGTTCATTTTTTACATATATTTACGGTACATAATAATTATTGTACTGTTGGATTTCCAAACAAATTTAAAAAAAAATTAAATAAAATATAAACAACGATCAAACACCATTTGTTAAAACTTTAAAAT
>JAHDVE020011871.1:0-64548 GCA_022606495.2 Halesus radiatus
TTCAAAATTTTGGAGGAGCACAAAATA
This sequence comes from Halesus radiatus, assembly GCA_022606495.2. Taxonomy (NCBI): domain Eukaryota; kingdom Metazoa; phylum Arthropoda; class Insecta; order Trichoptera; family Limnephilidae; genus Halesus; species Halesus radiatus. Next base: position 28 of record JAHDVE020011871.1, read on the forward strand.
AAATATTTCATCAAGAACTTGATTAGGCTTACGGTAAAGGCTCCCCGAATGTATGGTGAGCTAAAAGTATGAGTCGATTCATCACGTTTCCTTTTATGGAATCTCCTCAGTTTTCATTTTTAGTATGTCAAACAAATGCGTGAAAAAGACACGCTGGTTTGATAAAGCACCTTCCCCCTCCCTCTCCCCTCTCGAGGTTCTCATTGCACTTAAAACCCAGAATAAATCGTACCGACAGTTGACAAATTCTCCCGGCATCCACCCATCCACACCATCTCGGGTTACATTTTTCAGGAAAGCTCGCATCATTAGCTTAATATGAAAAAAAGCTCGAGTTTATGTAACGATGCGCCACACACCCAGACACCCGAGGTTTACTTCACCCACTGGGGAAGATCACACGAGAGTGGCTGTCGCAGTATAAACAATAACCTTCGTTCTTCTATTAGCATTGTTAAGCGCCCTTGAGGTGATGTTTCATTAAAATTGCGTTACATAAATTACTTAGGACTTATCATTACTCATAATTTATAAAGCAGCACCTTCTATTTAATAAAAATAGTTACAAGAACTAGACACAGAAATACAGAAATATCATTTTAGAGGATAATTAGACAGGGATATATTTATAAACACATACATTTGATTTAAACCACTTCAATTTAATATAATGACCGACTGGTTTCGGAAGTACCCTTCCTTCGTCAGGAATATATAATTTTTTTTTTTTTTTAATATAGTCCTAACGAAGGAAGGGTACTTCCAAAACCGGTCGATTATTATATTGAATTGAAGAGGTTTAATCCAAATTTGTGTGTTTATATTAGAAAAAATATTTTATTTAGTCGGTCCCAATAATAACGGATGCGAATGTAGAAAACAGTTTATTTCCATTTTTTTAAATTTACCGCCATGGATGTAAAAAAAAAATATTCTTATCGTAGGATAAATTAGTTTTACTAGATTCGTACTTATTGTTGACGATGCGGTTTAATGATCAAAGTTTTGAAGAACTAACAGTAAGTTTCTTGTTATCCCCAAAAAGGTTGAGAATCCATGCCCTAGTCCATGCCAAAGTCTAGTTCAAGAAATCTAATTTGGAAGTAAATATATGTTTAATTATTTATAAAATACATGATATTTGATGGAGACAATTACATGGAACAGATACGAGTACGTCAGCTCATCATACTAGGCGGCTGCCTGTTTCATGGTGACCGATGGAGTATACGAGTAGTTACTTTGTATGAAGTCTAGTGTAAACATATAAACATGCTGAAAATTGGAAAAATTATAAAAGAACGTAGATGATAGAAAGGAGAAAAGACGTGCATAAGGATTAGATCATAGAAATATACATAACTTTATATATATATATGCATGCATGCGCAAATGTACAAATAGGTGCATACATACATACACACATAAACACATACACACATATACATACATGTATGTACACATATATACATATATATATACGTATATACACACACATGTACTCACATATACACACCCTTATTCATATACACATATACACATACATACACACACACACATACACACACACACATACACACACACATACATACATGTGTTGCCTCATGTACATGTATAAGTATTCACCTTCTGATTGAATGACCTATCTAGTCTATGATATGTCTCTGCTTTACTCGCTCTCAAGAGGCGTCTTCATCATCATGGAGAAATAAAGACGCCACTCGGATAGATATGCGAGGAATCTTCACCATATTATTTGTACGGGAACTCGGGGTTGATTGGGTGTTTACATCTCACATGTACAGTGACATCATAAGAATGATACTAATTTATTATTATGTACGTACGAGAACAAACATACTTGCTGAGTAGTTATGCAAGAAATATCATCATTAACACTAATGATGAATATAATATTTATTTTGGAATTAATCGTGGGAAAATGAATTACATTCTTTTCCCCCATTAAAAATGTGTATTTTTTACCAGTAATTTAAAAAAAATATTTCTTGTGATTGGTGTTTTTATTGACTTATCTATAATTATCTATCTATCTGTATAAAAAGAGAGTGTCCCTGGCGGTGTTTGTTTGTTTTTTTTTAAATATATAAATCTACATTTTATTCCGAGCTCGATGAAATTTTTCACACTTAACCTTCAAAATAACTTCAAAGAACTTCTTGATGTAATTTCGAAAATTACTGGGTAGGAGTATGGGGTAGGGGTAGGGGTAGGAGTAGCGGAAGTGGTAGGGTGGGAGTAGGGGTAACACATTATAACCTCAAAACTTTACTCCATACCATTCATAACCCCGGGTACTTCAGCTAGTATTTTATAAAACTAGTTGTTTGTTACAAGATAAAAACCATGGAATATAACTTGATAATCACAGATTTTACAAATTTAATGTGCAGAATGAAATAATGGTTTTTCATAATGTATAATCTATGTACGAGTATACTCTAATTTCAACAGCGGAGTTATTTTCAAAAAGTTAGATTTTGACTCGCGTTTTGCTACATCTTGATCTGCAGCGGGGTCCATTATGGCGTGAACCGCTTTAAGCGACGCCGGAGTTCATATGTTTTTCAAAATGTTTTCGACTTTTTCATACAATTTCGCATTTCAGTAAGGTAGGCATTTGCTTTGACTCTTGATTTGGCTTAGTTCGAGCGTCGGACTTAAAAATATGGCTCCAACATTGTGAAATAAAACACAATTCAGCATTATTTATTTCGTAAGTATTCACTTAAAATTTTGAATATCGCATTTCATAAAAAAATGGGACCGTTTTGTATTTTGTATTTTATGTTTTGACAGATTTAAAACAGTAACATTTTTATTGTCGCGCCAAGCGGAGTGAATATGAACTAAATAAAGAATGTAAATAACGAATGTAAATTTCCTTATTTCAGCCTTATTCTATTGAAGTTATATTTTTAATCGAGTCGCTACTGTTTTTGTTTCCAAAATTTGATTTTAAAGTGTTGGAATTATAATGTAATTTTTCATGACTTAAGCTGAGTTCTCACCTCATCTATTCTATGCGATAATATACCCGATAGAAATAGAAGACCGGTGTTGAATCGATTTCAATTTTCATTCTATTCTATATTAACCGCTCTACCCATACGAATGTACGTGATACGGCCGCTATATTATAGCCAGAACGCAACAAACCGTATCCCGTACGTTCAGGTACAAAAAAACTATACACAAAACCCACAAAACTTTCGTGTACGTCAAGTTTGTTCCTGCGTCATCTCGTTTAGTATTTCGAGATCAGCCGAAGCTAACGGATGTGTTCGGGTTTTTTCGTCTCTCCCATACAAATTGGTATATATATTTTTTTTTTACAGTAACTCCACACAGGAGACCAAGGAGGAAATAATTTCCCTCAAGGCCTATATCATCTTTGGGGATGCTGTGTGGAGGATCTTTTAGAGGATAGGAAGGAGTGAACTTGGGTCTTGAAGAGACCCATGTTATAGGATGGAGGAAACACAGAGGCCGACAGATCATTCCACAGCCGAGTTGTTGAACACAAGAACGAGTCGTAGAAGCGACCCGTTCTCATGTGACAAATGTCAACCGTGTGCAAATGTTGGGCGCGCGTTTGGCGTGTTTCCCGATTATGCACCGGTGCCGAAGGGATCAATGACGCTAGTTCCTCGGAGCATCTTCCATTAAAATACCGGTAGAACAAGGACAGCATTCCCACCCGACGTCTGTGCTCCAAAGATTGCAACCCATTTGTTAAGATAGGCGAATCTATCAAACGGACCGCCCGTTTCTGCACAGAGTCAAGGTTGTATTGTATTTTAATTGCGAAATTTAATGAAAAAAAACCGTTTCTTTACTTACTTTTTGAATAATAACCCGAGGACGAACGGTTATAGGCCGGCAATAGAAGCGTGTGAACGGCATTTGCCAAGTCGATGACAAAAATGAAGGTTAAGATAATATTAAAAACTAAATGTAAATACAATTACCTATTTCTTTCTTTTTATAAGGTTTATTTATATTTTTTCCTTTTTGTTGCCAAGTTTAATTTGTATAACTCCTTTTTAAGTTCAACTCTATTATTAAGATGAATTATAGTATTAAAAATAACAAGTAAGTAAGTGTGATATCAAAGAAACATTCGTTCTGATTCGATGAAACAGACCACAGAATAGAGAAGGTGGGAAGCCATCTTTACCTTCAAGACATTTAAAAAATAGAATTATTGCATACGATTCAATTGCGACTGCTTGCCCATGTGAACTTTCCATATTTGGAGCTGAATTAGGTACCTATGTTTTAAGATTTTTTAAATCCAGACCAGCGATAAAGTACCTACATGAAATGTATTATACCAGAGATCAACAAAAGTCTACATTTCAAATGTGTGCTATTTAATTTTAAAGAACGTATTTTATTGTTATTATGTATTTGTTTACAACAAATCAAATAATTTTTATAGCGCCGTTTTGGAAAAAAATGCTTAGATTAACATAAATAAGGGATAGTTTAGATTTTGGTTTGGTTTGGTTTGGTTAGGTTAGTTTAGGTTAGGTGAGATTAGTTTCGGTTCGGTCAGGTTGACTGAAATGTGGGGGTAGCTTAATTAATAATAATGTGTATTATGAAAATAGTGAATCCTAGGTGTCACATTGTGATTTAAATCAGGGTATTCATAATAAAGCAAATTTATTTTAAGTAGGAATTTGCAAGCATAAAAATAGGATTTTTTTAGGGAATAATAATAAACTTTAATCACCTCCGTTGGGTGCAACGGGCAATACACTAGTCGTTTAATTGTTACAGAGGGATACGTTTCACGAAATACTGTGTAAAAAACAGTACATACATTATGTAAGAAAACAAATAAGAAAGAATATTTCTATTACGTTTCGTAGACCGTACCAAAATCGGATAAAAAAATCCCCTAAAACTATAAATGAATGTAGTGATTTCATCCCTTGTCCAGATTTGCAAAAATAGTTTTCATAATTTGATAATTTCTTCAAAACGTATACAAAAACCAATTTTGAAAATATCACAGAAGGTCGAGCACGGAAATTACATTGTTAAAATGATAAATAAATGTCAACTAAGTAAGAAAGCAACACGATGGTAATAGTAGGAGTACCGCATATAAAGGCGATATAACCGAAAAACACTAATTTTTTAATCGAATTCTAGACGTATTAACTCTTTTCCACAAAAAAAAACATAAATTGTGTCGGAAAATTGTTATTTTATTTAGTAAGTTCTAATTTTAAGAATGCATAAATATATTTTTATGTAAGAAAGTTAGTTTGTTGGTCGTTGAGTAGGTTCTTTATTTTTTAAACGAACGTTTTGTCATAAAACACAAATATTTCTTATCATCAAATGATACAGTATTATAAATCAATACATTAATTAGCTTGGCCTGGTTTAAGAAATTCAATTTTACTTGAAATAAAATCATTAATAAAAAACATGAACATGTGTTTTGCTACGAAACTCCTTCAATTTGTCTATTTATTTACGGACGTACAAGTTGGTATATTTCAGAATTATTTAGACACCTATTTTACCTAGATATTATTAAATAATTAGACATATGTAGACAATATTCAAAATAGTATGCCAGATAAGAAAATTAGCTACCTTTGTTGTTGTAATGAGCCGTCAGATAAGTTGGTTAAGAATGTAGGCAAATGAGGCGGATGCTTAATAAGGAACGTCATACGGCGTTAGTTTGTCAATTTCATTCCCAGTGGCGGTTCATTCCTCTATTCCACTACAGTACAGGCAGGGGTACGTAATTTGTTGAAGAGTCCATAATAAACTAGATATTTTATTACGTATAACATTAGATACAAGTCCAGTCATGATATTATTTCTTTATTTGTATTTCAAAGTGTGCTGGAAACACTCGCTAACAAAATGTGATTTAGAAAAGTCTCTTGGTTAAGTTTTTTGCGATGTCTTTCAACCCTTTATTATAAAGAATGTAGCCTTGGAAAATTTCTCGGTTTCTATGAAGATTGTATTATATTTTAGGTTCTCTCTGACATCGACATTTCAGATTTCACACAAAAAAAAAACTTGAAACGGGTATGTCAAGAAGACATTAAAATAACCCCCTCATCCTTCTTCCGCGTGGAACACCGATATGAATTTAGAGATGAATAATCTATAAACGTGTGGCCAAGGATCTTTTGACGAAATAATGTCGATAATTGATAATGATGGACCAATTTCATCAGAAGTAAGGATACATTGAGCATACTTCTGGGACACAACAAATTAATACACTTCTATGGGTTTACCTTTTCAGTGGGCGCACGGAAACCGAATCACCCGCGTATTCAAGTAATTATCATTTGTATTAACGACACCCGATATAATTAAGTGAATTAATTCATCTCTGATTTGACTTCACAAGTGGAAGATGTACTAATATCGTGATGGTGAGGGATCGCATTTGAGAATGTATACGTTCCTTGGAATGGTTTTACCCAAGGTTCTATTTGAAAGATTGTCCTCTTCAACAAATATATAGAAGATATAACACCTAGATTCCTCACTGGCTCAGTCCGCAGGAGACCTCTAATATTTTTCTCAGGATATGGTGGGACGAGCGTGGTAGATGACCGTGTTGCATGACATTGGAGGGATGAAATAAAAAAAACCCTTTGTAAATAACTCCTTATTATTATATAATGCTAATTGTTTGTGCTGAGAGAGAAGTAGCGGCTAAATCGAATTAAATCGGTTGACATTTTATTGTTGGTCCATGGGCCGGCACCCAACTCCCACGATGACTGCCATCAGCGCGGCCAACCTAAGGGAGACTGTAATATTAGATTGTTGGTCCATGGGCCGGCACCCAACTCCCACGATGACTAACACCAGCGCGACCAACCTGAGGGAGACTGCAATATTTTATTGTTGGACCATGGGCTGGCACCCAACTCCCACGATGACTGCCATCAGCGCGGCCAACCTAAGGGAGACTGTAATATTAGATTGTTGGTCCATGGGCCGGCACCCAACTCCCACGATGACTAACACCAGCGCGACCAACCTGAGGGAGACTGCAATATTTTATTGTTGGACCATGGGCTGGCACCCAACTCCCACGATGACTGCCATCAGCGCGGCCAACCTAAGGGAGACTGTAATATTAGATTGTTGGTCCATGGGCCGGCACCCAACTCCCACGATGACTAACACCAGCGCGACCAACCTAAGGGAGACTGCAATATTTTATTGTTGGACCATGGGCTGGCACCCAACTCCCACGATGACTACCATCAGCACGGCCAACCTAAGGGAGACTGCAATATTTTATTGTTGGTCCATGGGCCGGCACCCAACTCTCACGATGACTAACACCAGCGCGGCCAACCTAAGGGAGACTGCAATATTTTATTGTTGGTCCATGGGCCGGCACCCAACTCTCACGATGACTAACACCAGCGCGGCCAACCTAAGGAAGACTGCAATATTTTATTGCTGGTCCATGGGCCGGCACCCAACTCCCACGATGACTAACACCAGCGCGACCAACCTGAGGGAGACTGCAATATTTTATTGTTGGACCATGGGCTGGCACCCAACTCCCACGATGACTGCCATCAGCGCGGCCAACCTAAGGGAGACTGTAATATTAGATTGTTGGTCCATGGGCCGGCACCCAACTCTCACGATGACTAACACCAGCGCGGCCAACCTAAGGGAGACTGCAATATTTTATTGTTGGTCCATGGGCCGGCACCCAACTCCCACGATGACTACCATCAGCGCGGCCAACCCAAGGGAGACTGCAATTTATGAAGCTGGCCACTTAGTTCAAATGGTTAAAAGGCACCTCCTGTCCAAGGATGAATGAAAATCAAGCCTTCCGGTATCCTTTCTTGATGCACTCCAAATAGCAAACAGCCAATAAAACTCTCGGCCTAACGGATCACGGGAATTGACGTCTGCCTCAATCTTGCGACCTTTCTCTCTCTCCCGTTTCCTTTCGTCGACGATTAACGGTAGAGTCATTAAATATAGATACGTACCTGGTACTTATCCGATTGTCATATAAAGCTGCATTCATTGCTTTAAATAATTATATTACACCATGTTTATGACCAGATCTGAATTGCCAAGAAAATGCAACCCCGCCCCACACCTACTTCAGCATCAAACATTTTGTTTTTCCTGTTAAGTTTCTAAAATGGACTTAGGTAATTTACTAATTAAGGTGGCGATATGTACCTACTATCTAGACAGTTTTACATCCTGTATAATTCATTAATGAAATATCTTTAAAAAAAGCTGTAAAAATGTTTAGCTTTATAATGTTTAAAAACAGAATAAATGAGTTGAATTGAATTGAACGAGATGGGGGAGCCAAAGCTCCATTGCACTTCGGTATCACAAAATGAAAGGCATATAAAAGTTTACAAAAGATTTCAGAAGCTCGCGTGCCGCTGATTGCTCACACCGCCATATTCCAGTGTTCCCATTCCATTGCATATATCACATTTCACTGAATGCGCGGCGCTATTTTGGCGACAAGTCACTTTAATTTGTAACATCGCGTAGTAAGCCAACAAGCAGCAGTACAATAGAACCAGCAAGTAGCAGCAGCCAACCAATAGCTAACAGCCAACAGCCAAATGAGCAGGGAATATACGTCACGTTATACGCTGCCGTTCCAAAACTACACACCCGTTGCAATTACCATATTTGTATGAAATATTATTATTATTACCCAACGATGGTGATAAATTCATTAGCAGTATTACACCATTTCATTAGAGATTATGACGTCATTCCAACGGTTACATTACCTTCTTTAAATGCACAGTATTAGTACTAATGTATGGAAACGAGAAACAATTTTTTTTTTTCTTTAATTATATAGGTATGACACTTTATAGTAGGCAAAAAGTAAGAGCACTACGATCGTTGACAACACCAAGATAGCTCACAAGAAGATTATTGTAAGTTTAAAAAAGCACAATGATCTAAGTGCATGTTTTTTACTTTCACCAAACAGGATCAAGAAGTTCGAATGAATTATACGTGCCATAATAGCCACATTTGTCTGCCATTTCGACGGCTGGAGGCAACTACGTGACAACCTAAATTTGGCAGTAGGCGATTTCGCGCATTTCTCGAATACATGACGTCATCATCCGTATATTGACTGGCGGCGAGCGATCATTCGAAAATTTTAAGGAATAAAACAACCCACAAAAGTGTGCCATGAGCGTGTCTGTGTGCCTGAATTAAGGTCAGTTTAACATTTTCAAATCTCGAAAATCCTTCTTGGACGTATATTCAATAGCCTATCTGGGGCCTACGAGTCGAAAGGTCTTAGATAATCACACTTCTATTGATTGGTATTATTTGGTGAGAGCAAACAATGTGCAGTATTTTCTGAAAGTATTTTGAGTATTTTATAAAAATCTGTGATTTCAATTCGCCAGAGTTCACCGGACAGATAGATCTTCCATTTTGCATGAGAATATTTTAGAAAAGATAAATTTAGGTAGTCGCTAATGGTAACATAAACTGGAAATAGCATAAAAAGCAGTAGGATCAGCGTATTTTAATGTGGTAATTGTTTTTTTTTATCAGATAGAATCGCGCCTAAACGACAAAACACATAAAATAGCTAGCATTTTATTCGAATTGGTATATCCAGTAGTTTCTTCTGAAACTCCAGAACATTCATAAATTCGTCTCATAATAGCAAAAAGGCCCGAACAACGTAAATCTCGCGCAAGTTTTACGGGAAACTATAAAAAAACTGGGGCGGCATTATTTTCCAAAGCTCTTCTCATAAAAGCTCCGGTTCGCATTCCATTTTTGCCTAATCAACAAACTAACGAGCCACTCAATCTTCCAGCTTTCATACATGCTCTTTGTATACTTTAAAGCTCGTCAGAACACTGGGAATTCACGTCTGAAGGCTTTGACCCTTTTGACGCAAATGAAGAAAAAGCTAAAACCTCGTTACGTTTGAGAGCTTAAAGCTGTAGGAGAAAAATGCCTTATTAGTTAATAAATAAATGTCTTGGTTAAAAATTCAGCAATAATGCCGACGACATAAGAATACATACATTGATATCTGCAACATAAAAATTTCTGTTTTTGTAAACAGATCAAATTAAATTATCCTTTATTATTACACCTTTTAAAATATCGAAGTTCTTGCTCGAACATAAAGTCATTTTATTGGCCTGTCTGCGGCCTAGGAGTGGAAAGCCTTATGTAAATTAGTGACAGTCACTGACGTCAGAATTAATAGACTTATCTTAACGTACCGTTTCAACGGCAGGAGGTAAAGGTCATGTGACACCCATTTTGGAACCAGCCCAGCTTTGACTTTGACTGCGGTAAACATATGCAAAACAGTCAAACTAAAAACAAAAGCCGAACCTTTTTACTCATTTGCTGTTTTACTTAATTGGTGGCACGCCTAGCTCGCCCCATGCCCCCCTCCCTATTTTAGTGTCTCCCCCTTGCGTGTTAGGGCATCTCTATATATTATTTGCTCTAGAGCGACAGCAGTTTTCTTTAAATTGGTATAGATCACAATTGTAATAATTTATTTTTTCAAACTAATGAACAACGTATCAAGTCTAGTCCCGATTTGAAAACTTCAAAGAATCATGGCTTGGGATTAGGGATGGAGAATATACTAAGAACTTATAATAATGAATACTTGGAGCAGGTAGACGAGTTTGTGTATTTGGGAAGTATGTTTACGAAAGATGGAAAGACTGATAGGGATATTGAAAGAAGGGTGAATGCAGGAAACTCCATTAACGGAGGACTGAACGCGGTTGGCGCAAACAAATAGTTGTCCAAAGAAGCGGAGCTAGCAGTCCACAATGGAGTGCTGATACCAACTCTGATGTATGACAGTGAGGCATGGAACTGGTAGAGGAAGGATGAAAGTAGACTGAATGCTGTAGAAATGAGATCTCTGAGACGAATGTGTGGTAAAACCATGTATGATCGAGTGAAAAATGTTGAGATTCGTAAAGAATGCAAGGCTGATGTAAGCGTAGTGAGCAAGATCAAGAAAGGGACGCTTAGATGGTTTGGGCATGTAGAGCGAATGAACGAAGAAAGGGTTGTAAGGAGAATATATGACGCGAGTGTGAATGGAAGAAGAAGCCGGGGACGTCCAAGGAAGACGTGGCACGATCAAGTGAAACAAATACTCGGAATACAAATACTAAAAGAGTCGGGCCATGTCAGAAGTCGGAATAACAGAAGAGAATGTATGAGACGTTGGATGAAAGTGAATGAAGCAAGAAGTGTATGCCAAGATCGAGTTGTTTGGCGGTCCGTCCTCTCTGCCTACCCCTGCGGGGAAACGGCGTGATGGTTAGTTAGTTAGTTAGTTATGTCGGACGTTTCGGGTCCGATACATAGACTGTGAAAATAGGGGCCGGTCAAGTCGTTGTTGTAGCCGCTACTCGTCTGCAGCCTCAGTCGGTCAGGAGCCCGGTTCAGGTAGCCGCCAGAATGCAGTCTCGTCGTAAGTAGGATATATTCTGTGCGGACTACTTTCTTCAATTGGTAAACTCTGCTAGGTCGGCTATCCAAGGGCGGGAAGGTGCGAATGGTCCAGGACGAAGCAAGTAAAAAAATATTCTTAGTATAGCAGTCAGGAAGCTGTGAATCAGTGCATAGAGTCGTAAAAGTGGTGAGTGTGGGGCGAGGTTTCAAACAAGAGTGGTTTGCCCGAACTTGAACTTTGAATTTATTTGTTCACAGAGATCCTAAATAATGAGTTTACTGGCTCTAACATAATTATATAAGATTATCTGTCGATGCTTTACTTTGAATTTAATGAATTTGGTTTTATTTAAGTGAAAAACTAATAACTATTCTGCGGCTGTGTGCAGGTTAATTTTATTCCTTACGTAGGACATTCTTTAGTTTATTATATTTAAATTTATCATTTTCCCTATAATCGGCGAGCGTGTTTATCGTGGGATTAGCGTGGCCTTTTAGGCGGCCGTAAAATTTAGAAGCCTGAGTGACAATGAAATCGTTTATCAACGAAATGTTGGAATCGTTGTGGAGAGTAGAGATTCTACTCCACTTGGGTGCATTTAGCGCGAGTCTAATGGCTTTGTTTTGGAATAATTGAATTTTTTTAATATGATTTGAAGTAATTGAAAATGGGTATGTGAAACATGGTCTTATGGTGGTTTTATTTAGTAGTAGTTTCTTATCCGTTGATAGACGACTTTTGTTGCCCATCATCGGGTAGAGTGCGGAGAGGTATCTATTTACAGATTTAACTTTTTCGGTAATATGTTTCTTCCAGGTGAGCTTTAAGTCAAGCGTGACACCTAGGTACTTGATTGACATTTCCCAAGGGACCTTTTCCCCAAACAGTCTAATGAATGATGGCCGTTTCGGCCGTGTCTTTGAGAAAACGGTCGCGGAGCTTTTAGTTGGGTTAATTGAGATCCTCCATCTTTTACACCACTCTTCGGTGAGAGTGGCTTGCTGCTGAACCCGCTTTGAGGCGGTGAGTTCGACAGTTGAACTAGACATGAAGTCATCCGCAAATTGAGTGATTTTAATGTTGTGATTTATAGATTTTGGGATATCGCTAGAGTAGATATTGTACAAGGATGGAGAAAGTTGACTGCCTTGAGGGACCCCGGCTGAGAGGGGGCGTATTGTGGAGTAAATATTTTTTATTCTGACTTTGAAGGATCGATCTCTTAGGTAGCTCGCTATCAATTGCGTAAGTCTTAAAGGGTAACCTAGAGCATTCATTTTATATAATAGGCCGTTATGTCAGACTTTGTCTAAAGCTTTACGTCGAGTGAAAGAATGACTGTTTAGTATTAAAACCCTCCGTGATGTGTTCAACAACACGCAGGAGCTGATGAGAAGTTGAATGACCTGCTCGAAAACCATGTTGAAAGTCTGGCAGGAATTTACTGTCCTGAGTGAAGGCGTTTAGTCTTACTAGAATCACTTTTTCCAGGATTTTACCTCTGCATGGAAGGAGGCTAATAGGTCTATGATTCTCCGTTAATAATGGGTCCTTGCCTGGTTTTGAGATTAAAATTTCATCACCTATTTTAAAATCCTTTGGAAAACAACGCAGTCGGAGTGATGCATTGCATATGGCTTTCAAGGCGCAGATGCCTTTTTTTGGTAAGTATTTTGAAATTTTGTTAGGGATGCCGTCAGGACAGGCCGCTTTTTTTTCTTTAATTTTTTAATAATGTTAATTATTTCTTTAGGAGTTGTGCACCTGATTGGGGGTTCTTCAGGATCTAGATTTAATATGGATTTTACTTTTGAATCCACTTTTGCGACGAAAGCCGGGTTATCGTGTTCCGTGTTAGGACTGAATTGATTTTCAAGGCTATCTGTGGAGGCTTCAGCCTTATCCGCAGCGGAGTATACTAGTCCGTTTCGGCCTTGAATTGGAGAGATTTTTGCTGTCGGGGGTTTGAGTGATTTGGAGAGCTTCCAGTAAGCTGCTCTGTTGTCTTCTAATGATGTGATAAAATAGTGCCAACGTTCGTTGCCAAATTCACAGAGGGCATTCCGTACCTCTCCGTTTAAACGATTTAGATGTTGTTTAACGACCGGATTGCAAGATCTCTGCCATTCCTTTCTCACAAGATTTTTCTCCCTAATATGATCGGGTATTCTGTGACGTGTTGTGTCGTTCGGAAACTCATCGGACGCTTCGGTGATGCATGATTTTAACGTTTTAATTAAATTGGAAGTGGCAACATTTAAGGTGGCTTCGTCGGGAATTGAGGTAGGTATTATTATGTTTTTGATTAGAAGTTCGTTGAATTTATTCTGTTTTATTTTTGTACGTGGAGGATTATCGGGGACCAGAGGGTTTGAGCCTCCTGTTAATGTTAGGAGGACTGGATCATGGTCAGAAGTTAATTCATTGAGTACTCGGAGGGAATGTAAATGACTCGTGTTTTTGAGGATGACGATATCGATCACATCCGGCCTACAGTTGTGATGATGTATCGTCGGTCTATCTGGAGCATCGACTACGATGGGGTTTGTACTCGCGTACTTTGCGAGTACATTCCCTTTAGAATTATCTTGTTGGCTATGCCACGATCCGTGCTTTGCGTTCATATCACCAGCTGTTATATTGGGGACATTTTCGGCCAAGGGTTTATCTAATTCTGAAGGAATTAGTTTTCGTTTTGAAGGTGCGTAGACTGAAATAAATTTGAGTGGTCCGGAGGTGGTATGTATTATTACCGATGTGGATTCAATGTTTTCATTAGAGAAGGAATGCGCTAGATGGTGATCAATGTTATTCTTAACTAAGATGTTGGTGCCACCTCCTTTGTTGGTAAGTCTGTCGTCACGGTAGTTGATATAATTAGGTATTCTGAACTTACGTGGGGTTTTCTCGTGAATGCCTACTGGTATTTATACTAAGACGCTGAGCTGTTCCGAGCTCGGCGCCAGGGGTCCGGCGATTTTGTGTCGCGTGAGCAAGCCATTGCCCTCTCGGCAATGGGTGCTCCAAATACGTATGTGATGTCTCTATCCACGTTCTATCCTCTGACCCAAACTACTTCTTTTGCGCACGTTTATTTAGGTATAAATTATATAAAGGGATCAACGGGTCCCCGGCCTAAATATATTCAGGGGAATCTTTTATACAATTCTGAACTCTAAATATACATTGTGTTATTATTACTAATTATGTTTAAAAGGAGCTCGGCCTATTTCTTAATATCATTTATTTAAACTTAAACAAACATACAATTGTAATATTATCAAATGCGGAAGGCGGTCCCATAATTCGGCGTTGAAGCCGGGATACGGTATCATTGGGGAACGTAAGTATTAAAGTGCCTTACTTCGCCTGTCCGTCGTTATTATCCAATCTACACTCGTAGGAGTAACACTGTTCGCCGGTGTACGTTCACTTACAAGTGTTGAGAAAAATAGAAGAATGTCATCGTTTTCTATTTCCCTCACGACCTCGTCGGATACAGTATTAAATGTAAAATTCGCAGTAGATAAAGCTGTAAACAATGTCAACCACTAAGGTGCGTCGTTTGCTGGATTTTTTTGGGATCAAAACACAACTTTGAGTTTTTATAATAATATTAATACGATGATTTGTATAGCGCCGTTTTTGTGAAAAACCACCTCAAGGGAGTATGTAATGGTACACAACAAATTATAACCAATTTGGTCCAAACAAGTCTAGAGCAAATATTAGATTGAACACTTTTACCTCACCTTGTTAGGGGATTAAGCAAATAAGGGCCGTAATGAGGGAAGAGTTTCGAACCAGGAACGCGAAAACATCGGTGTTGTAAAACTGAGAAGGGAAACGTAAATAATTATTGTGTACTTTCCATTTCCTCCACGCGCGATGTGTGTTCCCCGTGCAAGGTATTTACTCACTCAGTGTCGCCCGGAGTAGGAAGGTAAATAACTTCCGCAGGCCCGGGCGGCTAGAAGAAAGACGGGAGATTTGTAAAACATTTGTTTTGTAGCGTAATAAAATATTTACGGAACGAAGGGGGCTATTGAACGGGAGGGTGACACGCGGACTATTTGTTGTCTCGTATGACAGTTAACATTGTGTTGAAGGCGGTGAACGAACTCACTGAATCGATTGAACCGATCATATTATGCTGAAAACATCCTTGTTTTTATGAGGACGTTGTTATTTTACTTCGAAATAAGGATATCGATTTTGCATTGGGTGCTGAAAGTTCTTTAAAGGGGTTTCGACGCCAAACTCGACGCATGGTAGTGAGGTTAACTGAATGCTGTAAAAATCGAATCCCTGAGGCTTATGTTAAAAAAAATAGAATCATAAATAATAGTTTTACGAATTCATATGGAAAATGACAAGAAAACGAAGATAGTAATTGGCAATGGATGTCCATGGGTGTGAGGCATGGAATTGGCAGAGGGAGGGTGAAAGTGGACTTAATGCTGTAGAAATTAGAACCCTGAGGGGTACAGGTAAAGAGCACATGTATGATTAAAAAAAAAAACACCAACTTTATTGAACTCCATACTGACAATATAATAATTACTGATTTAAATACGATTGCGTACAAAACTAACCAATATTTTACTAGTATTGGTTCTAAGCCAGCAGAGAAAATACTGAGGCAAACCAATCAAACTGAAGAATCACTGGCTGAAAAAATATTTAAGTAATTCTCACCAAACACTGAAGAGGAGGTTAAGAAAATCATTCTGAGCCTAAAAACGACACATGCAAAAGGGCCCGATAACCCAAACACCCAAATCGTTAAATCTATAGTGAGTTATATTGCCAGTCCACTGTCGTACCTTTTAACAAAAGCTTTTCTTCTGGGATTTTCCTTGAACATTTGAAAAAATCTTTAGTTGTTTCAATCCACAAAAGTGGAACAAAAAACTAAGTCGAAAACTATAGGCCCATATCTCTTCTGAGCACCATCTCAAAACTCATAGAAAAAATCTTCAAAAATAGGTTGAGCAGTTACATAGAAAGTCATAATCTTTTGAGCCCACAGCAGTACTGCTTTAGGCTGGTAAGAGGAACCGATGAAGCTATACCACATCTTACAGAAACTATCTCTAGTAATATAGACTGCGGAAAGAAAACCATCGCAATATTCCTAAACCTTGCCGAGGCTTTTGACACAATCTCTCACAAGCTTCTACTTAAAATACTACAGCACATAGGAATAACAGACAAGCCATATGACTCATTAAAGTGTTTTGTATCAGGTAGATCACAGCAATTGAAAAACGGCACATCTACGAGCACTTCTCTATAGATAAACTATGGTGTACCTCAAGGTAGTACGCTTGGACCCATACATTTTATACTTGCGCTATATAAATGCTTTGTTATTATTATTATTATTATTTGCCCCCTCACTTACGCTTAAAATTTTCAATTAAATTGAACATATAAATGGTTAATGAAAAAATGACATGTTGGAAAAAAGACATGTCTCTAAATAAGGAGAGCATAATAACATCAGTAAAGGAAAACATATTTGCAATCACTGTATAAGAATGAGAAAATTTATGTCGTCATGTACAGAAGGATGAAAGTAGTTATTAAGGATGTGACGTGGCTATAGATAATATATAATGTAATTCACCTGAGCGAATTCTCCGACGAAAGGGGATGACATTACCAACGAAATGAAGGACAGCGATAAGTGCCGAGTGTGGGTTTGTTTGCATCCAAACGTCAAAAATCAATACTTTTTATCCACCAAGTACACTACTAAACAAGCAAGAATCTCTTTATTCTGATTTATCTGTATGTGTACTAAAGCCAAGTACGACCGTATTAGGAACGCGGAGTTACAAAAGGGAAGCACGGTCCAACGCAACGTAAGCTTAGAATATGATTAAGGCGATCCACCGGCTAAAATTCCAACAAAATCACGCGCTTCTTATGCAGGAGGCAACAAGGTTGAGATTCCCGCTTAACATCGGTCGCATGTTTCGATTTACGCAAAAAAACCATCACCAAAATGCGGGTTTTATTCTATTCTGTAAAGCTCAGACTTAATTATTAAAATGTTTTACGGTCATATTCTAATAAACTTAATTTACCACAATGAACAATACGACAATATCGGAAAATGGGTTCGAAGTAGGAGAGTTTGCGCTTTAAACATTTTTATAATGTCTGATACTTTATTTTTTTCTTGGCTTATAATAAGACACACCAAAACAATGCCCAATTTAACCAAAGGCCAAGGCGTGTTCTACTCGCAGTATTTAATTATATCATCTATGATATTTCTAGGCCATCAAATTCTCAAACCGAAAACACACGATTTTGCATTACTTCCCATTGCATCGCCTTAAGGAAGTAACGCTTAGATAGTTTGCAAACGTAAAGCAAGTGGACGGAAATGACTTTCAGGAGAATATATGACGCGCAAGTTAATGGAAGAAGTCGGAGACGTCCTAGGAAGGCATGAATATTAATGAAGTAGAGAGAGTTGCGTGGTGTTCCATCCGCTCTATCCACCCCTACAGGGAAATGATGTTTATCTGTATTTGAACAATGAGCCATGAAAAATAAGTAATGCCGTACAGACATATTACAAACATAAGACGTCGTTGCTCATTCTCATTAGATTAAGTTAAAATGAGAAAACAAAGTCCTTCGTCTACTGCGAATTCCCTTGTTCACAATCACCATCCATTGGACATGGGACATGGGACATACTGCCTCTCTGGATGGAATGCATCCACTTAGTCGCTAATCACACCAATTAATTACCCGCGGTGTTCAAATACCAGTATTATATGTATTTGTCTTCTGTTCGGGGAATGCCTTTTGATGGGAGGATGGATATTTACGAAGACATTTCATAAATATTTTAAGCTCGCTTCCAGATAAATGTTTCAATGATAAATTGGAAGTAATATATTATATTATATCGAGTTTTCTCATATTCCCGAGAGCGAACAAAAAACCTGATAACATGACGCAAAAACGCAATTTGTTATAAAGGAAGTTCCATTTTTAAATTCCGAACGATTTGTCAAACCCTCTAACCGCGTGCCATCTAGCGACAAATAAAAATAACAAAAATATCTTCATAGAGGCTTAACCACGTGGATTATTCAACACTAATATTAATAACCCCTATATAAAAAAGTGCAAGGTAAAACTACGCTACCGATAGGATTCATAGTTACACTGATACATAGGCTGGCACTTTTTGACTAAGGTGTGTGTTTCACGCTGAAAAATAGCCTGTTCGGGTTCATATATTCAGGAGCTTATTATATATGAGGGCTGTCACATTTCGCGTTCTTCAGTATTTTGTATGAAGGTACATTAATAACATTGGTTTTGTATGATAAAATCGCGGCACTAGAGAATGCCCGGAAGAAATTTATTGCCCAGTCGATTTTAATGCGAAATTATACCGGTTGACGCCGTTTTATAGGCGAACGGCAATAATGGCCGTGCCAAAAAATCATTCCATTTGAAAACAAAATCTATCATAAAATAAATATCAACACGAGATACAATCTTTTATTTCGTGATATACCTTCACAGCACGCCCGGGAATAGACTCGTGTGGAGCAGACATAACACACACATGAAGCAACATCGCGATAATCCAATGGAATTATGACCATTTAAATAAGTAATTCCATTCTCATTATTCAAGCCTTATACTAGGCTAAACAAATACCCTTTTTAAAGATTTTGTAGGTTGTAATTTGTAATGACATTCCGCTTAGAGATCTGTTGTAACATTTCCTTCTTTCGGTGGCAGTAGTATTTTGCAATTTGTACCCCTTCTTCACTATTTGTTAAATGAATGAAACCAGCAATTTGTGATATAATATTCCTTTTTCACATCTAAGAGAAAACAATTATTATGACATTTATATTGTCGCGAGTGAAAAAAGACATGAAAAATTATCATTTTCAAAATATAATCATTACCAAATTCGCAGCCGTCTTGCTTCTACCTTCAACAGAATGTCTATTTTTTTAAAGAAAACTTTTTGCTGAACGGATTTCAATCTGTATTTCTCCACGAAAATCCTTGTTTAAATAAAGTTGTTTTGTTTCCCCGAAATTCCAATTGATTAGTTAAAACAACCAGGTTACAACTTTTGCTGCCTTTTGGGTGGGAATGGTCTTTTTTTAAGTTCGAGGTAACCTTTTCAGAAGGTCTTTGAATTTAATGCGCCAGTGACGGAGTTTTACATTGTTTACGCCTTACTTTATAAAAGTATACAAAAGAGAACATTTCATTTATTCTCGTTTAAAACTATATCTTTTGTTTTCAGCATCTACTCTATGTATTTGATATTAAAACACAAAATTATAAAATAACCTTAAAATCAATGAAGTACTTTAAAACTCCTAGTGCTGATCGCGATACCGTTACAATCAGTTAGTTACATCGACCGCCTGCCCGGGATAACGAAAAAAGAACATTTTTAAGAACTTTTTTCATTACTTACGTATAAAAATAACCTGCATTTACTGTCTGTAAGTAGAAAATCCAACATGTATCGAACGTATCTATAGAATAAATCAATTCAAACAGATAAAAACGTAAACAAAACAACATTTGCAAGTTGGATCTTGACAAACATCTGCGCAAATACCTGCCCATATATTCGCCAATCGGCCTATAAAACTCGTACACCCGCGGTACGTTCCATTATTCCCACTCCACCCGTGGAACGAACAACACCTCAACTGGACGCTACTTCATCTTGGATGCCTCGACTTATCGCTGTGAGACAGGAACAGTCTCTACACCCAGCAACAGCTGACGTCACCTCAAGTGAACCACGAGCTTGCAGCGACCGGCCCGACCTCGAATGCCGGCCCCGGATATGCAGCGACCCGAGCTCACACGACAGCTACCCAGTCTACACAAGAGCTTGCAGCGATCGGCCCAACCTTGAATGCCGGCCCCGGATATGCAGCAAACCACGCCCATACGACAGCTGATATCACCTCAAGCGATCGACCAAACTGGCTAGTGCTATAAATCAAGTACGGTCGGAGCGACAACATCTCCATTGGGAAACTATCAAACATGTTTCTCAAGAGGATTCGCAAATCACAATAGTTGTACGTCTCTGCGTGCCGGTGCCTAAATATTTACACTATTTTTCTTATGAGGGCTTACACGTCTCGTACACAACAGTTCAACGAAAAGTTTTAGAGACCTGAGGATTTATTTTTGTCTATGCTTTTGTTAGATTTTGATAAAAATGTGTTCAACTCTAGAGAATAAAAGGGAAGAAAAAAACCGTATAATATTATTTTGATACATTGCGAATATGTACTCGCTAAGTTACCGTAAGTAGCTTGTCAGGGTAAACCGACAGTTGATCCCCCGACAGTTGGCTCCCCGATAGTTGGCCCGCCGACAGTCGATCCCCTAAATAATTATTTATGCTGTACTGTTGAATGGAAATCCGCTACACAAAATATTTTTACTAACAATAATGCCGAATCTCCAAAGGAGAATTCAGCGAGGATATACGGCCGATTAACAAAATACGACATACCTACTGACATATGCAGTTTGTTTAGGGAAATGCGCTATATCTACTTACAATTTGGTAGGCGGATATGGGTACCGCCGCCCCGGGAACCATTTATTGGATAACCAACACCCCTGCCATACCTAGGTCACTCCAAGTAGTTCGCTGCGTTTGGTGCCCGGGTTTATGTAGTGAGGTTTGTCTAGGTCTTGGCGGCGGATGCCTTTGCCCACCGACTGCGTGGTGAGCCGGATCGGGAGACCGGTTGAGGGAGACCTTTCGACCACTCTACCCGGACTCTCTCGACCCATCGCCTTGCACCGCAGTGGGAGAGATGGATTCATACGTCCGTCACTCCTGGACCCATTGACTCCCCAGATTCCTAGCCATTACTCATACCTTTTTCTTTCTCAGATCTTCCTCTCCTTCATTCCCTTAAAAAGTTCCTCTACGCAGCATTTCCAAAGATGGCATAGGTTAGGTTAGGTTAGGTTTATTGTTAGTAAGACATATTTTATGTAGCGGATTTCCACTCAATATATGCATATATAATTATATCGACTTTGGTTATACACCCGCATTATCCTCTCTGAATACTTTACAAATGAGGATGTACAGCAGAAATAATCCTTTAGAGGATCAGCAGTCCGGGATCAACTGTCCGAGGATTAACTGTCGGGGGGCCAACTGTCGGGGGATCAATTGTCATGGAATCGCTTGTCAGCAGGAGTTTAGTTCAACAATATTAGACGTAATTACAACAATGCATTAAAATAACTATACAAGCAGTAGCGCAATAATAGAACAAAGTTACATGCATGTTGTGATAAATGGACAGAGGTAGAAATAAAAAATTTAAAAAAATAAATTATTTCGGACAATAGAGAATCATGAATTATAATGATTTCACACATTTTAATATCTTTAAGCCTTATTCACTTCATATACGGTGAGATACCACACTAAACAATGTGCAGTTATTGCAGAATTACCATCAGTTCATTCCCACCAGCAGTTATAGAATTACCGGAACATTGCTAAGCCTTTGCAGAACTAATAATAGTACATTATCCCACCACAGCGCGCCGCCCATGAGTCCCGCGGTCGCCATTTTTCCCTTCGCTTTACGCTGCTCGTTTGATATAAATAAATGCCTGGAATTATTATGAAAAGGCGGGAATTCGTCTTCTTCTCCTTGGGTGGTATGATGGGCGGCGGGGGAGGCGGGTGAAGGATGGGGCGGGGAATGGCCGAGCTTTGTGTCCGAGCTTTGGACCGAACTAAATCGTCGCGGGTCTAACCCTTGGCGAACTTATAAGTGGTCTGAACGCGAATTAAATTCACTAATATTGAAAATATATTTAGCTTTTATTCTGTAATTTATGAACACATTATACGCCATTAATTAGTACATACCAAATATCTTAAATTAAAATGTAGACTGTAACATTTATTATGGATGGATGGGATGTTCGGTAGGTATTGGAAATGCTATGGAAAATAAAATAATTTATAAAATAAAACAATAACTTTGTTTTACGTCACTTTTACGTGAAGTAAAACAAAGTTATTGTTTTATTTTTTAAATTATAATGTCACATCACCAAGTTACCGCTTCATATGAAAATATAGAAAATAAAATACTTTCTTTACAAGATGAACATTTGTAAACAGGTATTTGTTTTATTTTTCTGTTCAATTTTGTATAAAATTAGATAATGTCAAATGACAGAACCCAGAGGCAGATCGAGGAAGAGGTGGATTGACAGCGTGGAAGAGGATCGAAGCAGGGCGGGAAGGCCTGAAGTCTGAAGTCGATGGAGAACGATGGAGAATGAAGTCAAATCCAACGGGATGTAGCACCGTGACGATGATTAGGAAGAATATGATGTATTTGCATAATTGAATTAAACTGATGAAAAAGTTGACACGCGTTAAAAGGTTAATATATTAAAACAAAGTCAAAACCATTTCAACATCGTCTGTTCTTATTAAGGTTAAGTGACATTATGTTTGCGAGCATTCAGAAGGATTTCACGGTAATTTCCGAAGTTAGCGACAATCGCGAGAAGAAGGGAGAGATGACGTCACAGACACCGGGGTCCAGAGACCGTCGCGAGTAATTAAAGCTCCTCTTTGAGCTTTCAACGAGCTTTGAAATTCGCGATTCGTACGCTTGTCCACCGGCCAGTTAGCCAGCCCGCCGTTAGCCGTTTCCCGCTAGCCGTTACCCGTCCGCCGTTACTCGCTAGTCGTTACAGGCCGCCGCAATTAGACTGGCTTACGTGAAGAGGACATTTTTACAAGGGTTTAATCACTAGGTGACCCGAACTAATTGGTTCGATTCCTAGAGAAGATTCCGCATTTTCTTTTTGTTATGGAAGGTCAAAGACTGATTTCTACGCGTTCCGAAATTCCCGGAGTTAAATTAATTTATTTATTTATTAATAATTCCGCTACAATACAATTCTACATTTATTCAAGAGATTATTTATTTACGTCTACAAACCTGGCTATACGAATCGCAATAAACAAAACAAATTGTTGTGAAGCGTTAGCTCAGCGTGTGAATGAAATTACTATACCAGTAAATGTATGTTTATACGTTCGTCGTGTTTTATGAAAACCTCACTAGAAGAACCTGTACCGAGGTTTTCATTTGTATATAAAATATATATTGGAATCATGCAGGTACTTTCTTATACGTTCACTAATTGGAGTAAAAATACGTATGCATATAATACAATAAAACGTTTGTGGATATATTTGTGGTGGTAGGTGTGGAAACTAGGATAATATTAGCCTTATAATACCTAAGCTGGTAATCCGATTACGTATTTTCATAAATGTCAACTATGTGATGGTGGAATTAGGAGAATATTATATTAAGCTCTAAAAAGGTCAATAGAACTATCGCACTGGAATAAGTTAATGCCCTTTAGTCATTTTACCTCATATTATACAAATACATTACAATTAATTCATATTCTTTTACATGAGTTTTTCGTACGAGGATTTGGTAAATACATATGAGAGTAAAATTTTAAAAAAAGTATGAAAATAACATCAAAAAGTTTTCAAGCATTTGCTCCTTTCATTTGAAAGGCGCGAACGTAGTAAGAAATTAAGAACTATTTAATTTCGGTTTCAAATAAATAATGTGGCAAAGCCAAAGATCTTCAAAATATAAAACGAGAATAGGGTATTTTCACAACTTACGGATACCGTTAAAAATGTGTCGAAGAATTAAAGTTCATATTTCTGATTCTGATAATAACACTAAAAATGTGTAATCGTAATATTTTCATTAATAATTATTTGACTGGCTAAAATACCATTATGATTTGGAAAACGCTACTGGCTGGTTAACGGCTGTCACCGACGTTGTTCAGCGTGACGTCAACTATGCCATATTCACGAACAAAAACGAACGTTGGTGGTTTATCAAAAATTGCACATTTTAAATCGTTATGTGTTCATAAACATAAAAACACTATTTATTATTGCCATCGTTATTGTAATTTTTTTCATAATTTTAAGTAGACAATGAAAAAAACACTACCCTATTGAGTCATGCAAAGGCATTTAGAAATTAACGTGATTTTCATTTGAAAATTTTCCATAATATGGTGAAGCACTTGATTCAGTTTAAATAAAACACGATATGGAGAAATGCGAGGTGGTTTTTATTCCACACATATAAAGTATCCCAGGTTAAATAAAATGGATAAGACTAGGCGCGGTTGGAAAACGAATTGCCAGCTTTGAAACTCCGGTTTCTTAGCGTTTTTCAACAAAACATGTTTACCCCTAAACATTGCACAGATCAGTATTTATAATCGTAACGTTGCACCAAGTGACGGGCGGCATTACTCACCTGGCAACTTCTACAACAAGTCGAGCTTTGATCAAGAGAGAGAAGAGCGAAGAAGGAAAGATTACCCATTATTATTATCATCTGGAGGTCGAGGCACCGTCCATCTGTCTTAAATCCTTCAAGACGAATGGACCAAGACACGATGTATTGGCCGACTGTTGAAGTTTTATCGGAATAAATATATATTCTATTCATGTTTTAAACTGATTCGTTATAAAGGCTTTATCGGCCAGACCCAAGTGGTCAATTTTATTAATTATGAATTTTCTATCTTTTAGTTAGCGCATAGACTTGATTTATTATTTTGTGATAGACATGACTTTTTGTATTCATTCCAGAGCTTTTAGTAGAGGGTTCAGTGGCTGTTCGTTAAAGTTGAAATACTCGTTCTAATTAATTAGTTAACAAATTATTCTTTATTCCTAAAATAACCAACTCATAAAACTATAATAAATTAATTAAAACATATGCTTCGTACTTACCTACATTATCTATGATATATAATATACATATTAGTTATCTGCGTATATTAATAAAGTGGTGAATACAAAGTATATTTTTAATTTTTTTATTAATAATGGCGCCACAAAGTGAATACTAATCGTTTGAAGAAATTATAACATAAAATTATACTTTAACTAAAATTCCCCTCGTCAAGTGAATTTGACATACGAAATAATTAAGCTTTGGTTCGTACAAGGTGACTGAATATACAAAGGTTATTTAGAAGATAAATTGTAGATGTTGGAAACTGCTGAGGCGTGTCATCGCTCCGAGTTAAAAATATGTGCGAGTACCTCCACACAATACACAATAATATGTGAAGTTGATGGAAATCTGTCGCAAAGATAACATTCCGCGTGCGTACGAGTGTCGCGGTGACTGATTGCGCGGATTCCGTGCGTGAAACGTGAAAGCTGACGCAATGCTAAAACGATGGAACAACCGATGAACAAATTTATATCAGGACGGGTAAGTAGCAATGCTGAAACACACATTTGGGTCTTCACGCATTCGTTTTCTTACTGTGTACTTATGAACTTTTTTTCTTTCTTTTTTCACGTTATTTTAAGTCACTATATTTCATTTTGATTCAACGAGATAGCATTCTTTTCACACTTCACGAACGGTTTGAGGACTAAACTAAGACACGTATCGTTTAATAAATGTATGTATGTGATTTGTATGAGGTTAACCAAATCATACTTCACAGAAAATATGCACAGATCTTATTCAACTGATACTAGGGACAATTAAAAGAAGGCGAATACGAAATAATTTAAGTTAAGACCAGAAATAAAAAAAATTTAAAAAAAACGGATACTGAAAATTAAATTAAATAGTGATTCGATATATTTTTAAATCTGAAAGCCACGTCGTTATTAAGATTAAAGTAGAATATGGTATTTCAAATAAAATAGTACTTTGCAGAAAGGTTAAAAAAATCGTGGTAGAAAAAATAGCGAGAATATTTCCCACAAAAAAATTATTAAAAAAAGCAAAAAAAAACACATTGAAGACACGTACGAGTACATATCGGCTTTAATGAGACAACCGCATCATGTCAGAAGTTAGAACCGGGCCGGCCGAGGACGAAAACGAAACAAACAGAATAGATCTCAGTACATCATTTCCCCTTTGAAGTCAGACAACATTGCAGATGTCATGAAATTATTACTCCGACCAGGAAGAAGAGCTCAACACTCGTTATATCCAGTTTCACAGGGCTCAGGATTGAATGGGTTGGTGTATTAAAGGGGTTCGAAGTTTTAACGAAGCGGCTTAAACTCTTCAGATGGGATAAAAAAATGTACATTTTTACAAATATTTGTTGCAGATCGTTACGGATTCATCAACGGTAAGTTTTGCGGTGTTATTTATTTTAGCAGGGGTCAAAAACCTGTCCAATAAAAAAATACACAAATCCTTTCAAATTCGATCATTTTGAATGGAAACTAGACTAGAGCTTTAAAAAATATGATTTCCAAAAGAGTATACCATAAAGCTATGCTTTCCAAATATACCTGAATTTATTTTACAAAAATGTGACTTAAAGTAAAAGCTCTGTTTTTGGTATTCAACATTTAGTAAATAGTGTCATCTACGAAAGCGAAATATTTATTGTCTTGTTTACTTTATGAAACTGAATAACCTTTTTTATTTAAACTTCTGGGTATTGTTAAGGGGAAATTGGCATCAATATTATTACACAATACGATAAACAAATAAAAATGTTTTATTTTTTGGTAGAAATCAATTACTTTGTGGTTTGATATATTTATTAAATAAAACAAACACTTTGTTTTAAACAATTAATTTATTTTTAAATCAACGCCAACCGGTTTCGATCATCCCACGCTTCATCAGGGTTGTAAAATTTAGAACGTAAGTTTAAATTTTACCCTGATAAAGCTTGAGATAAGTGAAACCGGTTGGTGGTGATCAAAAAAATAAACTAGTGTTTTAAAATAAAGCGTTTGGTTTATTTAAAAAAAAATGTTTATTACACATTTTAAAAACGTACATAGGCTTAGAATTTATCCAAAGCGAATCAGAAAAGTGACCGTCCTTCGTATGTTTTACAAAATATTGAATATTCTCATAAAATACCCCGAAGGTTTTTCTTTAAAATGTCGAGAAGTTTAAAAAAAAAGAATAGAGTGTAGTTTTATTTTTTCGCAAACTAACGTCAATGTTTTTTTAAGTGC
Source organism: Halesus radiatus (assembly GCA_022606495.2). Taxonomy (NCBI): domain Eukaryota; kingdom Metazoa; phylum Arthropoda; class Insecta; order Trichoptera; family Limnephilidae; genus Halesus; species Halesus radiatus. The sequence goes on from JAHDVE020011871.1 coordinate 27,652, forward strand.
GGATTACATAACTTACCGGGGAAGGATTACATTTATGTTTTCATTTAAATCACTTTTAAAACATATTTTCATATTTTTAATGTTTTGTTGAATATACATGACGGTCAGAGAAGTCCAATATCTGAATTAATTTGATAAAAGTCCATGTAAAATTTAAAAATACAAACTAAACCAAAAAAAAACATATGTCTTATTCTCCTTATATAAAATGTCAATATAATTAAACAGTCTGTAAATAAACTGATAAGTGTACTATAATCAAGTCTTCTTGCGATCATTGATCAAAACTTGAAATGAATAGAGAATAAGGTAATGTATATACATATATATATATGTCAGTATAATATTTATATATATAATATCGGTCAGTGGCTGAGTTGGCATCGCTTTTGGGTCCCACCCAGGCATAGCGAATTCAATTCCTCGGCTGGCTAAGTCCTCCATCACGACACAACCAACATCTTCCGCTTACTGTGATGATAGTGGGAGATTTTAAAATATTATCAGATTATTCGTAACCCGGGAATATTTGTTTTTCTTTAAAAAATATTTCAAATGTGAAAATAATAAAAAATATGTACTACGCCCTTGATCACTATTTGCCTATATATGGAATTATTGGTTGGCGAGGATCTTAAACAAAATAATATAAATTAATTGATAAACTAAAGTTCTTAAAAACTTAAGACAAGATTTTTGTGCATAGCGCAAAGGGTAACAATTCTTTTTATAAACAATAATTATTAGCCTGAAACACTCATCCAAATTGAAAAAAACCTTTCCGAGCAAAGATAAATGTCGAGAGAATAAATAAATAGAGCATCTGACCGGACATCAGAAGGGTGCAGGTTCGAGTCCTGTCGGCGACATTTATCTTTGTTCGGAAAGGTTTTTTTCAATTTGGATGAGTGTTTCAGGCTAATAATTATTGTTTATAAAAATAAAATAATATAAATTCAGTAAAAGTTTCACAAAGAATCATCCTTAAAGAAATAATCCACCCTTCTAACAAAATCACTTTTCACACTATTTCCAGTACCAAACGTTGCAGATGTACAAGTATTTACAATGTGTACAAAGAAAAATCTTAAAGAATATCAGGAGTATTACAAGTTTATGAGAAATGGAAACCAATTTATAACACCCAATTTTAAAACAACTTACATGCAAAACCATTATACGAGTATATGAAAATAATAAAACAAAACCATAAAAATGTGCTGTATTAATGACCAATCAAAAGGATTAAATAAAATTGTACTGTTCAAATCTTACATACGTAAATGTATTTTAAACGGAGTATTATGTATAAAGAATGCAAGGCTGATGTAAGCGTAGTGAGCAAGATTAAGAAAGGGACGCTTAGATGGTTTGGGCATGTAGAGCGAATGAACGAAGAGAGGAGTGTAAGGAGAATATATGACGCGAATGTGAATGGAAGAAGAAGCGGGGACGTCCGAGGAAGACATGCCACGATCAAGTGAATCAAATACTTGAGTCGAGCCATGTCAGGAGTCGGAATAACAGAAGAGAATGTATGAGACGTTGTATGAAAGTGAATGAAGCAAGAAGTGTATGCCAAGATCGAGTTGTTTGGCGGTCCGTCCTCTCTGCCTACCCCTGCGGAGAAACGGCGTGATGGTTAGTTAGTTAGTTAGTGCAACCAAAGTAAGAATCGTGGCTCTCTTATCAGACACAGTAACTCTTCTTTTCCGATAAGGTATATATACTAAATGAAATATTTTGTAAAATGTATATTATAAGAAATAAAAAAAAGTTTATAAAAGTATATTCATATTCACAATAATTGTTTTTATTTTTAAAAAACATTGTGACTATCGTATCGCGTAATAATATTTTATTTCATCGTATCGAATTGATAAATAATCCCTCTCCGACGTCCCTCTCCCCTTTAAACTGATGGATTTCGCATTTGTTGTGTCGAAGTGACTGGGAGACGGTCTAATTATAGAAAATGTAAAGTAATGCGTAAAAATAACTGAATCTACCTTCCCGACAGAAATTTGAAGCATACATTAAATTAAAAAATAAATAAATGGAGTTCTACGAATTAAACACAAAAACAATGAATATATTATCAGACAAATTTTAAAGCGTGCCGTGTATATAGACTTGTGACTTTTAACATTTAGGTATCAAGGTAATAAAACATGCTTAGAATAAAAAAATAAAGATATTTTCACTGGTAAATACAAAACTGTTACAATATTTACGACATGTTTGATTACAGCATATTGCACATAATAATTCGAACAAATAAAGTCATAACAGCAGACAACTTTTGTAATACATTCCTACTTCAAAGTGTACTCGTAGGTACCCTTGTTAGCGTGCAGCTTTTTCAACTACTGTTCAGTTGAAAGATTGCAAATCGAAGTACCGGGAAGTTGCAGGAATGATGATCCCGCAAACGGAAATTCTTTCTAGTCTTGTACAATGTACACACACGAGTTCCCCAGATTCCCTTCCAATTTGTTCCTTAACATTTGAAAGTTGTAATAATGTATACGTGTGCGTTGCTTGCTGCCTGCTGAGCTCCGGGAACATCAGGTTAAATCAAGCAGTGTAATTGAAGGGACACTGGGAGAATTCCGAAGTCAACTGCTGAAATGCAATTTTAGAATTCTTTCCGTTCAATCTTCTTCTTCATGAAGCTATTTTCTTTTGAGGCACTTACTTACCCGACTATTTGATTTCGTCGAAGAACTCGGAGCTTTTGTAATTGTTTTGTTGTAAATTTTCGGAATTTGAACAAATATTATTTGTTGTAAAGCCCGTCAATAATGAAGGGTTAAAGTAATAATTTAAACAGCATAACAAGTCTTATTACGGAAAAAAACGTCGCAAATTATTTCGACATCTGGAAATTCCCAACGTTTTGTCTTACAACTGTCATTGTATACAAATATTGCAATATTCTGTAAAACCCTGTTGTGTTGTATTGTATCTATGTATGCTAGCAGTGGGAGGCATTCCATAGAGGCTGAAAAGCTATGCCTACCCTAAGAAAATGGAGGGTAAAAACAACAAAATATCTTACAAAAATGTTATTATTCCATGAATTTTAAAGAATTTTTTAGGTAATAATAGTTTCGTTGTAATAAAATATTTCTATTTTTAATTATTATTTTCGTCTCTTCAGTTGCAACCTAAACCGGTTTCATTCATATAAAAAAACTATGTTCCTAAGATGGTATTTTTACAGCTTTATCTCATGGGATACATGTTCTAAGTTGTTTTCTATTAGGAACTACTCTCATTTAAAAAGTGTCGTTAATTAATGAAACATCTGTTGAGTAAAAAAAAAGTTAACCCAAATGTAATCAAAACTATAGTACTCGGTATAATATACATGTTTTATTTTTTGTTAAAATAACACTTATAAACCAACAAACACAATGCAATCCTTCTTCCAGGAGGTAATAAACCGGCCCGTAAGTGGTTTTACCATAATTGTAAAGCCGTTCCGCCACCAATAAAACAAATTTCAAATCATACACGTACAATATTAGAAAGCAAGGGGACTCACTCCTGACATAGATGCCATATATACCATAGATTTAGTTTTAATTGTGCCAGTCTGAAGATGCCCGTTATAGGGAAAAATAGGTCCGGTCGAAAATAAACAAGTAGCAGAAAGAAGCAAAAGTTTTTCAATAAAAAAAATCATATTAAAATGGTATTCCACTATGAAATGACAGTTACAGTTTCAAAAATGAAATGACAATTATCGGACGTTATTTGTTTAATGCTATAACTGGAAGGAGTAATGATTTAACTGTGGCTTGTAATTAACGTCTTAATAAGTCATTTAAAAATTATTTCAATAAATAAAAAAAAAATCTTTCTTCAATAAATGCAAAATCGATTTGTGGTGATATTTTCAATAAAATGAACAGATAATTGTTAAAATAGAGTTCAATTAATTTAAAAGCGTGGGTTTTGTTCCCACTTCCTTTCCCAGATTTACAACAATCTCAAAATAACATTTATAGTTAAAGAGATAATTGAAGAAAAACATTAAAAGAAAATGTTGAAAGATGGTAATAAAAAGTGTCAAAAGTTTTTCAAGCGAAAATAATTTTAACAGAATGCAAACATTTTCAGAAGTTTAGAGATTTTTTCTAAAGCCCGATCGCGCCGTTTCCGCCTGAAAAAACTCCCGACGAATTACTAATGAGATTTAATCCAAGGAAGCAAAGTTAAAAAGTCTTACTTGCTCAAAATACGTAAGGGCTTCACCCAGAACACCTCAAAGTCAAAAATTAAATCTCTCTCCTGACACCTTCTGAAAGCCCGGTAAAATGTAAAGCTACTTTCTGTGTCCGTTTAAAAAAGCTCATGAGATAAAGCCTATCATTAAAGAGGATGAAATGCGGGTGGCGGTGGTAGATAGGTAGGAGGCTGGATGCCGGGAACTAATGTCACTGGGGTTAAGCTTTTTTGGTCGACGGAACAAAGATTATGAGCATAAATCCTCTCGCTAATGTGTATGAGTGTTTGTTTGTTTCCGAACATGTGAGCTATGGATAAAGGCGAATTGGATTGAGCTCCATTGTTCATCCTTAAATAAACTTTACAACCAATGTTTACTATATAATAAAACAGTAAAAAAACAAACAAACAAAACAATGCACACTTGATTATATTTTTTAACAAAATGTTTTGTAGTTCGGGCTTGTACGATAAACTGTAAAACAACATACTCGTATGATGTGCACAGTATTACATAAATAATAAGAACCCTTTTAATTTATCTGCTGCCTATGAAAAAAAGGATTTCAACGTTATTACAAAATTAATAATTAACAAATTTCATAGATAAAAAGACAGAAAATAAAAAGGAAATGGTCACAACTGGACTGGACTCCGAACCCAGATCCTCTAGTCTTACCGGGACTGGCGTCTCTAGTTCTCTACCAATTGAACTATTGAGACCTAATTATTTTCCGTAATTTTTATCGATCTCATATCTCAATTTAAGTATTATCAATATTATCCTCAAATTAATTCCCATTTTTGGGTGCTACCTTTTTGCATGATTGCAAAGTTCTATCAGAATATATTTGTTAATACTATCTTCTTCAATGATTAAATATTACAATAAGGTTTATAAGCTTTAATAAGGTATTCCAATAAATTGTGTTTAATAAAAAAAATTAAAAAATGACTTTGTATACACCACTTTATTAATATATACATATCAACGTGTTTCGAAAGCGATGCTTTCCTCATCAGGAATATATAGAATATAGTATAAATATACTATATTGTATAATTTATATATTTTATATATTCCTGATGAGGAAAGCATCGCTTTCGAATCATGTTGATATGTATATATTAATAAAGTGGTGAATATAAAGTATAAGAATATAAATGACGACTCAAAGTGAATACCAATCTTTGGAAGAAATTATTTAAAAAAATATTTATAGGTATATGAATTATCTTAGGTTTAAAATGGTCAATAGCTTCAATATAACAATTAAATTTTAATTTTTAATTATTAATTATTTTTATTAAGATTTAAAAACCTCATTGTAATATTTAATCTTTGAAGAAAATAATATTAACATAAACTAAATGAAAGATGAAACCGGACAAAAGGACAGAAACTAAAATATTTCAGTCCCATCTGGGACACGAACACAGGTCCTCTGCCTATCCAGGGCAACGCTCAACCGACTTAGCTAATGAGACCAGTTCAATTTGTGTCATCTTCATCGATATCATATCTCAAATTCAAGATTTGTGAATATTATTTTCCATTTTTAATCTCATATTATTGGCAGCTATTTTTATGATGTTTCCAAAGTTCTAGTCCCAGATGGGACTGAAATCTTTTTAGTTTCTGTCCTTTTGTCTGGTTTCATCTTTCATTTAGGTTATGTTAATATTATTTTCTACAATGCTTAATTAAATTTTAATTTCTGATTGAAAACCATTTGATTATGAAGCAAGTTATTTTTAAAAGCGCGATGTGAGTATTATTAAAAAATAAATATTCTTTAAATATTCCATAAATTTAATTTGGTTTGTATGTCAAAACACGGAAGAGGGGCCTTATTCAAATTGCCATGTTTATTCATTGCGCCATGAATTTGGAAATTCTTAAAAGTATTGCGTCCACTGTGAATGATAATTTATGGGACGTTATGTAGATTTTGTCAAGAAAGTAGGTAAAAGACGCTACCTTTATGAAAATGTGTACCTGATATGCATACATATTATATTGGGTCGTAAAAACGGTAATAAATAAAAAACAAAATAGGTGTACGATTTTTTTTTCTGTTATTAAATATGCAATCTGTGGCGAGCGCCCAGTTCATTTTTATAATCCATAAACTATCTTCTACGATAAACGTCAACGGAACGAACCATAAGGATGGCTTGAGTATTAATATGTTTACCAATATTTCCATGTAACGCCCATTAAAATCAAACTGGTACCTGTAGAGTTATTTCGTCAGATTCATCGGTACAATAATAGAGTGATTGAAGGTTATTAATAAATATGCATGAAAAAGTGTACGTATCCTAGAGACTACATAATTTAAAAAAAAGAAAATAGAAGAATTTAGAAACAACGCTAATATATACATATTCACATACTACACGAATTAGTAGAATACGGTGGGTATGAATGTTGCTACAATAGCTCAATGGTTAGAGTAGTCACACAAATATGATATTAATAATTACGTGATATCGCACAACGGTCTCAACTGCCAGGAGCCAGTGGATTCAAAGGAAGGTTATATTTGGAGTAGGCTATAGAGCAAACAATACACAGAGGTGCCCCAACACGTAAGGGGAAGAACCAGCAATTTAAGTAAAACACCAAATAAGTAAAAAGATTAATTTTGGTGGAAGATGTTGCTTGTGTCAGGCTGGAGGACTTAGTTAACTGATGAATTTAATTCACGACGTGGGATTCAGATTCGATGCCAACTCAGCCACTGAGCGGTCGGCTTGTTTACAAAATAAAATGGGAGAGTACTGGGTTTGAACTTTTTTATAAATGTTTTGTAGTTTGCTTATCGTAGTCAAAATCACGCGAAACAAACGTGGATGGAAGTGAACAAGGCTGGTTTCAAAATGGGTGTCACGTGACCTTTGCCTCCAGCCGTAGAAATGGTACTTAGGGCAAGTCTATTAATTCTGACGTCAGTGGGGGAGACGAAGAAGGAGAGGAAGGGTGGTTACTAAAATGAGTGAATATCTCGCCAAGCCAATTCTAGGAGAGTATCCTCTGGAAAGAGGTAGAAATATAACATACCTTTGAGTTCAAACAAAAGCCCATTTCTCGTGTTGTCTAATGCTATTATTACGATTGCTACTAAAAACTGCCACTGATTTCGACGAAATACCACCCACAAGATTTTATTAAAATATTTCATGTAACTCTATGTTAATTGCGGTTTAATTGGAAGCTTAATTCGAGTCTGTTTATAATTCACCAATTAAAACAATTTCAAAACTTGAGGTAATCGGATTATTATTAAAATTCCAAGCATGTTGGAAACATCGTCATAAAAATTATTGAAGATTACATAAATATTCTAATTCAATTGGGTAGCCAACTCCCGAGGAATGTGTTCACGGGTAATATTAATTATTTTGGTTTGATACGCAGCAGGTTAAAATAAAAATAAAACGTTATTTTTATACGTCGATGACAGTTACATTACAAAATGAGTTAGTATTTATTGAATGCTTGTTTTTGGGAATGTCAGACTCACAATATAACGAGGTAAAATATAATGAGATGAACATTTTTTAATATCAAATAGAATATCTTTAATCAGTTAAACCTACAAGCTGAAAAATGTTGTGACCCCTTTTCTATTGATGATTTATTTAAGATAAAATGTGAAAATTATTCAGAAATGACGTATGTACAAACTTATGTCTTATAATCACATGTGATGGTTAAATTATAGGTTTTATTGAGTTAACGCAATATTAGAATTGTATAATGTTTTAAATATTTATAGATAAAAATTAATTTAAGTTTGTTTGTTTGTCCCCGATTTTCTGGAAAATTAGTTGACTGGTTTCGCTGAAAATAGCATAGTTTGTTTTTATTAGTGCCGGGAAGGTTTAGAAAGTAGTTTGAATGAAATCCAATATGTAAAACTGTTGTTACAACGTTTTAAAATTAGTATGAAAAACATTGAACTCGCCATGTTTTATTTAGGTTAGCCCATAGATATCACATTCTGGTTAGCCACAGATTGCATATTCAAAAGAAGAAGGTTTTTTGGGTAGAATATTTTAAAAATAGAAAACACGAGTAGGTACCTACTTAAGAACTTTATGATTTAGATATATTTTGAAAAAATAAACGCTTGGTATGAAATAAAATATTCAAATGAATATTTCTTTATTTAAAGATAGTTACTTTCGCTGTCAAATCAATTATGGCACCCTAATGACAAGCGAAAATCCCGAGCAAGGCCGGGCACACATCAGCTAGTTATAAATAAAACATGTATAACAACGATCAATAAACAATACATTCTTCTGCATTATTCACGAACGACTCTCATCATTGGGAATTTATCGATTCGTAAAGAAATCTCGTGGTTTGAATGTGAATGTGTAGTATTAATGGTTATTTTGTGTAATTCGTATAACTCCAATTAATTAATATTTTTATTTAAATAAAGAAAATTAAATAATGTTATTATTAGGTTCGGAAAGGATTGGAGTTTTTTATTATTATTGTGACAGCTGTTTCGGCGTTCAGTTTGAAAATGACTTTGAACGCGTTGCATCTGTCACAATAACAAAAAATTAAAATGCTTGCAGAACTTATTAATAACATTTGATTTTCTTTAAATTTTAGGTAAATACTCGTATACACTTTATAGAATCAATACATTGACAGCGGATCGGGTGTCGCTTATTTCAAGCTTCGTGAGGGCTTTTATTATATTAATAAATACATACACACATACATACACATGGGTAGAAAAACCTCGCTTCACCTAACGGGTATGTGGCAAAAGTAATTGACAATATTAAAAATGAAAACAAATATCTACAAATAAATTCCCATTAACAATAATTCTGTAAGCTTTAATAATAATTATAGTATGAAGAAATACCGTAGAAATATAATAATACGCGCTGCTCCTGACATTTACCATACATGAGGATGCCAACATGCTACACCAGCGCCTCTAGCTGCGCGAGTTTCACGAAAGTTGGTTTTTCTATAAAAATCTCAAATTAAAAAAATAAATATTCGGTGACTTACGAGTACGTATGATTTTACTCCTTTATGTATGTACCGATATATATATTTTATAATATAGGCCATTAGGATTGTATTAACATTAAAGCATCGTTGCTCGCGCACTGTCTAAATTGTTTACAAATATTTTTATTTATTGATTACAAAAGAAATGCAGCCTGGAAGGCTAGATGCGCTAGTGTAGCATGTTGCCAGTATTTTGACGTCTATGATATTTGATTACACGCGTAGCTTTGTTAAAATACTGGCAACATGCTACATGTCATCAAATGGTCAAGAGCTGGAGGTATTGTCTTAATATCTTGAACTGACATAAGATTGCATAAAAATGAAATAGAAATTATATTAAACAAGTTAGAAGTCCCCAAAATCAAGCAACATAATTAACAAACATAAAAATTTAAACTATCGTTCTCATACTTTGACGCATTCTCCAACCTAGCCCCTCTAATAAATTGTCTCCCTCAAATCGAGTTATTTTAAAATGTTTTTATTTTATTTTTTATTTTTTCAACCTTGTTTAAAGGGATCCACTTCGTAAAATTCGAAAGAAATTACGCATTCCTTATGCAGGTGGTGGCAAGGTTGAAATTCCCGCTTAACACCGTCCGCATGTTTCTGTTTACGCAAAAGAAACATCACTAAAATGTGGGTTTTATTTTCTTTTGTAAAACTGAAGCATACATATTAAAATATTTTTCGGTCATATTCTAAAAAACTTATTTTGCCACAATGAGTATATGATAATATCTGAAAAAGGTGTTCGTAAGTAGGATATTTTGAACACTAAACATTTTTTTTAGGTCTGATTCTTTATTTTTTCTAGGCTTACAAAAATGGCCGGTTAAACCAAAGGCCATGGCGTGTTCTACGGTACTTGTAGTATTTAATTAAATCAACTATGGATATTTCTATTCCATTCAATTTTCAAACCAAAACTAGATGATTTTGAATTACTTCGCATTGAATCACATTAATAACAAACACCACCTTTGGGGAATGTTTCGGTCTTTGATATGAAATATTAAATATATTATTTATATGGCAATGACCATTACCCATCTAACTTCACACTTTAATTAAAGTAACTGTTGTGTAATATATAATATACTTATAGTTTTTTTCCATTGTACTACTTTTTTTTTCTCATATATTATGTAATATGAACAAAATTTGTCAATTTGACTGCCCTCAAGTTGTTTTTACTATAAAACATTTTTCGAAATTGAATAAATAAATAAAAAAATATTTAAAAAATGTACTTTTATCTCACTTATGTCATTATTTCTACCTATACGAGTATAGCTAGAGCTTAGAAAAACTCGGTCGGCTGTCAATGTACTGATTCAATAAAGTGCTGAATTACAATGCGTGTTTTCCATTTAATATTTATAATGTTATTGCTTCCCCCAAGTTATTGCTTCCTTCGATAAAATTTTATATTTTTAAGAGAGAGAAGGGAAAAGATGAACATTTTATTTGACAAGGTCAGGAGAATAAGACTGATATAGAATAACCTCTCAACACAAATTTTTGACAGCTTTTTCAATGATAGCAATTCGATGTTGTTTTCCGGTAAACAGCACAAAGAAAACAAATGAAGATGCACCTATTCAATATTATTAAAATAATAACATAAATTAATCGTAAAAGAATGAACCGAAATATTTCTTTGCCTTCCCAAAGCCCTTGTCTTGAAAATATATATTTTTTAAACTTATGCATTAACCCATTATTTGCCAACAAATAGCCACTTTGCTGACTAAACAAATAAACAAACAAATAACAGTAACATATTGGACCATACCGTATAAGATAAGGCATAAGCCTCAGTCGGTGAGCTGGTGAGCTGGTGAGTCGTGAGTTGGTAGAGCGTTGCTTTGTAAGTGATATTAAAAACGTAATAAACCTAGCATCGAACCGGCTAACTGCCAAGCCTTAGTCCTCACATAAACCTGTTTCCCGACCGTTTATTAATACGGCCATCCAGACATTTATTACGCCGTCTCATTAAAGCCGTATTAATAATAAGAGTAATAAACGACAGAGCAGGGAGGTACGTCACATCGCCTGTAACTTTACCTTTACCTTTACCTTTACCTCTGCTTCTTCCCTCTTCTTCTGGCCTTTTGCCCCGCGGCCATCGGACATCGCAAACAAATAAATAACAACGTCTAATTGATACTTTATGGTGGCCGCAATAAATAGGCGGACCCGTTTATATTCTGAATAATACTCTCGCGATCAAATGCTTCAATTAAAGTTCGTAAAACTTTGTGTTTCCCCCGACAATTGTGGTTATTAATAATACGTAGAAAAACAAAGAAATTTTATTTAAAAGTGTATAAAGACCTTAGACATGTATTTATTAACATTTAATATTGTTCCTCTTTGTATTATGTACTTATTTGTACTTTAATAAACTTAGTGAATATTCTAATGAATTGTGTACTCATCTATAACTCGAATCACCACCATGACCATATTGAAATTTCATTACTGTAATAATTATGTCATGTATTCTGTGGAGCCAAAATAAAATAAACATATAGAGTAAGTTATGATATTTTATGTTGAACGTTTAGGAATATTTATTTTCTAGTCTCATTAATATTTATTTTATGTTTTTATCACATAATAATATAATAATAATAATTTATTTTTTATTTTTTTATAACTAAATAATAAATAATGATATCCTCACTGGGATTTCCCGTGCTGAGGATTTCATTTACAAAATATTAAATTACATTATATTAAATTGATGAAAAAAATTACGGAAAGCGTCTGCAAACTCAAATGCTTACACGAAGTTTGCCAACTAATATTTTTAATTTTTTTAACTTTGATTTTGTTACGCACCACATAAAGGTAGGTGCAACATAATTTGATAAAGACTTATTAGTCAAAATATACTTTTCTTTGGTGCTAAAACAGTGTAGCTTAAAAAAAATTTTAAACTTCGTAATAAATTGCAAGTCAACGGTAAAACAGGAATTTTTTACGAGCAATGCTTTAGGACGTACTTGACTACCTGTAAAATAATCAAGTGACTCCGAAACCTAATAGCATTTTTCATGATTGCGATTTAAGTATAAAGTATCAAAAGAAGATAAATTGAATAGAACAATACATGATTTGGTCGATTTATGGCTACGATTATTCAACCTCAAATCGTTAACCTCATCGTGTCTCTTGTAAAGAAGCAAAGAATTCAATGTATGCTTAAAGGACGGATTAAATCATGAATAAGTATGTTTAATACGCCTCGCCCACGTGGCACGGAGAACTGGAGACTGGAAAGTGGCAGCTCGCAAGGTGGCCTGACTTATACGTTCTTAGGGAACCGTTCCTCCAACAGGCTGTCCGATAACTGTCCGGATTAGTAAAGGCATTGTCACACTCAATTTGTTAAGCTGAATGTATGTACACCATAATTCGTGGCACTCCTACGAGGTGGCTGTATATGCAAACTTGGTAAATGATAAAAAGAGACTTAAAGTAACGTAAAATACTCGTAGATTTTAGCTAACTATGTTACTAGGTTTTTGACTACGAGGTCATGGGTAAAATAGTCGGCAAATAAAAATAAAAAGGGTATCTCAGTACCGCTACGGTGCGAAATGTTGAAATGTTTTTAGCTATATCGATGATTAGAACTATTGCCCAGCATTTCTATTCTACGTTCCATTCCCCTATAGATGTCCTCGAGCCCTTTTCTCCTTCTGGTGTCTTCTCCTATTGGAAGTTAGACGGAAGTTATCAGGGCAATCTTTAATTTACCTGGGACAACTCAGCTCACAAGATTCTTCAAACTGGGAATGGAATGATATTGACTCCGAGCTGTTGGGATTCATGTGCAGAATAAGTTTTATTTGAGAAAGGGGTTTAATAACAGCGAAACTATGCTAATAGACCGCTTTTTGGTTGTTTTTGAAAGGCATAATTTCCTCATAATTTTATTGTGCAGAATTTTTTAGAATCATCTGTACTTTTATGCAGTATCCATACAATTTAATTTTTCGTTGGTTGTGAGAAATGCCACTTTCACGCAAGATACAAATAAAGGCCACACATTGTGTTCTCGGTATGGCAAATGACTCCCTTTACGCATCGTTCGAAGGCGGGAATCCAGTACAGTGCAGTCAGCAGTGTACCACGAAGTCATGCAGACTCGGGCGTTCTGGCTGAGGGGGAACCCAGCAACGAACTGTCATCAGCCGAGAAGTGATAGATGTCTTTTTATTTAACTGATGGGTTTCGCTCGTTCCATTAATTTCTGCGCTTCCGGGAGGTCCACGCGTTGTGTTCCCATCATTGTGAACGACGAGATATTCTCGAAGCCCAGGGCGTGGAAAGGCTGTCTCAGTCACTCATCAAAGTATACATTGTTGTTACAGACAACGGTGCTTTCTTGTGTTTGATGGAAAGGAAAAATAAGGCGAAATGATCCTGGAATACAGGAGTGGCCACATTCTTGCGCTGGTCCGATGAAATAAGGTTGAGATTTCTGCAAAACGTCAATCGCCTGTCTTCGATGTGCATAAAAGTCAAAAGAGTAACTAAGTCGGTAAATTTTAGAACGTTTTTCGGACTGGAGTTAAGGAAGTAATTATGCCATGATTCGTAATTCCGTCAGGTTCAAGTATTTTTTCATGCGTCATGTACCAGACGTTATGGCAGACAGGCGAACTGTAGAGGGCAGCTGATTCCAATCTACGGAGAGGGCTGGAGGGGAGAAAGACACAACCTATCGTTTCCTTGAGAAATGGGAACGATACCGACAAATTGACGATTTTTAAAATTGCACAACACCTTCCAAATTTGTAGAAAATCCTTTTGCACAAATTTGCTCTGCGGGCCTTGTCCGTGGTTGATGCGAGGATCTGGGTCCGGTGGGTGCTGGTAATCCGGGAGGGGTCCAGGGTCGGCGGTGGTCAGAATGAAGAAGAATGCGGTAGAATAAATCGGTAGAAGCAGAGCAAGGTAGGACAGTCGAGGTAGAGAAGTGTTTGTCGGGGCAAGAGTTGCTGGCTGACTGGCAAATAGCCGTTTTTGCATTCTATTTATACCCCCACCCAGGCGCTACCCCAAGCGCTCTGGTTGGGTTTTCGTGGCACATTTCCATGTCGGTAGCGTAGTGAAAGTTTATCCGACAATACCTGTCTCTCTTGCACCACGTTGCCTCGCTATTTCATTTTATTTGGTAATTCATAATTAGCAGTGACGGGACGCTCCTCGCCACCTGCACAATATTAACAAGTTTGCACAAAAGGACAACGTTTCTTTTACTAGGGGGCTAGTTACGAAAATCAAGCATTTATTTTCTGCTTGGTCCCGGCCCCGTACAAATGCCGACAATATAATTAAATTAATTAAGAAAACTATCGCCCAGCCAAACATCGCTGAAGAGGCGAAGACGTCTGACACACGTCACTACATTTAATCAATATACTCGTACGTACAAAGAGTATTTATTTTATTCTAAACGTGATATCGTACCAAACAATAGTTAGAATTATTTCAAGATAAACTTTCGGAAAGGGAAGCGTGATTCATCGTATTAAAAGCGTGTTATAGTCTCATGGTTAGGTCAATTCGATGGAAGTCAAAGTAATCTGAACAAGAATGCCAGACGAAGGCCTTAAGGGCTATCAAGATAGGTCCAAACAGCAATCTTTATTTGTCTGGCACCCTTGGCACATTCCCTGTCCGCCATTATCTTGGCCCAGCCCTGGGTAGTTTGGGTACCATAAACGTGATTCCACGAGACTAGCCCGAAACAAATACACATTTATTCATATTTCGGTTCATATAAGCGTCCTAGCTTCCCGAAATACGGTGTTACTGAAGATAAATCGAGCGGCAGGATTATCGTCATAGGTTGGTGGCATTTTGAGACATGGCCGGTTCCTTCGCGCGCTTTTTGATAGGATTACGCCAAACACCGTTTGCGTCATTTACGTCCTTTGCGCCATTTACGCCTTTCGTGCCGTTTTGGTGTTTTGTGGCGCAAACAAACAATCGTTAGCTTAAGCTTCCATTTGTGTGTTTCAATTACGGAGAAAGAAGGAGTGCGCTTCCAGGGGGAATTAAATGGCGTCAAATATTCTCATACACGGTGGAAGAAAGACGTAATGCGCGCAGATTACGGGGCCCCTTTATGAAATTTGTGAATAAATCGCTTCGTAATTTCGCGAAGAAATTATAAAAATAACATTCTAGAAATTCTACGATAAAGATTTCATGTTTTCAAAAACGATAAAAAATGTGTAGGCATTTAAATTCGTAGTAAAAAAATTCTAAAGAATGCAATATAAATATAATATGACCAAACATAACTAATATAATATGGTAAAATCAGCAGTAAACAAGAAATTTAGAATATTTAACGAACTACCAGAATTTGTCTAAGGTGTGGGCAGACAGCTAAAAGCTAAACTGCCTCAATTACCTATAATATGAATAATAAATGAAGCTTACTGAGTCACCAAGCTTATATCAGGCCGTTAATTACTTTTTAATTTTTGTAATGTGTAAATTATTTAAAAAAAGAGTTTTAGTGAAGATCTCAGCGTGGAATCTATCTATATAAAGAAGAATGTCCCAGGCGGTGTTTATTTGTTTGTTTGTTTCGTATACAAATCTTCAGTTTTATTCCGAGCTTGATGGAAATTTTCACACTTGACCTTAACAGCAAGAGAAAGTTCACTCTATATATAAGATTTCGAAAAAATACCCCATCCCCTTTTCCAACCCCCTAACGCAGAATTTTGGTACTTATTGATAAAATTGTGCAATTACTGGGTAGTGATAGGGGTAAGGTCAGGGGTAGGGGTAACACATCACAACCTCAAAACTTTACTCCAAATCATTTAAAACCCCCGGGAACGCCGGGTACTTCAGCTTGTGAAATATGTAATAGAGGTGTATAACGATTGAAATTCAAATTAACATAATATGTTGTTTCCTTTCAAAAGTAATTACCAACGAAATTATTTTAGTTCATCAACTGATATAAAATTTGATACTTAATTTTTTAACAACCTGCCGCCCTATCGCTTGATTTAAATTAGGCTGCTCTCTGACGGTCCGGTGAGGAATGAATTTTTCACTTGCTACTGGAGACAATGCGTAGAAAAGTCCCACAATGGACTGCGTTGCAAACCGTTACCTTACTTTAGCAAACTTGACTTTTCTGTGCAGTGTCTGCAGTAACGAGTGAAATGTTCGTTCCTTACCGGACCATCGGAGAGTGGGCTTAATCTAAAAATGGTATTCCCGTGTTCGGTTTATACTCGTATGAGTGCTCTAATATTATGGAACTATTATTTATTTCGACGGCCTCTGTGGTTCAGTATTTACGATCTTTGGCTACGCATCCGGTGGTTGCGGGTTCAAATCCCGGCGTGCGTAAGTAATTTTTATTAGATTATATTGTGTAATTTTACAATTTATTAATATAAAATAATACGTAGTGTATTTGTGGCATGTGTTTTTTTTATTTTTTTATTTATTTATTATTTCATAATGTTTTACAAAAGTCGCAAAAAAATGACCTTACTTACCGTTCTAAGGTCACATTGGACATGGTTTTATATATGGATTATAAATTAGGTTAAGTTTTTTGTAATTGTTAAATTTTTTAATAAAGTTTTCGAATTACGTTAAAATATTACTAGAGGAACATTATAATGCAATAAATATTATAATGTTAGGTTGCAACATCATTTCTATATTCTTACTTCCCGTGTCCATAATCCATATCTAAATTCTTACTTCTCTTGTCCATAATCCATATCTATATTCTTACTTCCCTTGCCCATAATCCATATCTATATTCTTACTTCCCGTGTCCATAATCCATATCTATATTCTTACTTCCCGTGTCCATAATCCATATCTATATTCTTACTTCCCGTGTCCATAATCCATATCTAAATTCTTACTTCTCTTGTCCATAATCCATATCTATATTCTTACTTCCCTTGTCCATAATCCATATCTATATTCTTACTTCCCGTGTCCATAATCCATATCTATATTCTTACTTCCCGTGTCCATAATCCATATCTATATTCTTACTTCCCGTGTCCATAATCCATATCTATATTCTTACTTCCCTTGTCCATAATCCATATCTCTATTATTACTTCCCTTGTCCATAATCTATATCCATATTCTTACTTCCCGTGTTCATAAACCATATCTATATTCTTACTTTGCGTGTCCATAATCCATATCTATATTCTTACTTCCCTTGTCCATAATCCATATCTATATTCTTACTTCCCGTGTCCATAATCCATATCTATATTCTTACTTCCCGTGTCCATAATCCATATCTAAATACTTTTTTGAAATCGGTTAATTTCGTAATGGTTTTTATTGCTAGAGGGAGAATGTTAAATACTTTTATAGAGAAATATTGCAAATTCCTTTGTACAAAAGTTGTTTAGTTGTAGGTTGGTGTAATGTAAATTGTAGTGAGGATTTTGTGAATCAACCCTGGTTTGTATGTGCAAAGTTATCCTGATTTTTGAATGCGTAAATTAAATATCTTTTGAATATAATTGTTTCAGAGACATTAAATTCGGGGCATTAAAAACATAGTACGTAGGAGTTCTGATGGGGGGGCTCCAAGAATAATTTTCAAAATTGCCTTTTTTGTTATGATAATTGTTTTTATAGTGGAGTCGCATGAACTTTCCCATCCGATAAGACCATATTGTAGATGAGCTTGGCCTAAGGCGTAATAAATTTTAATAAGTTGTTTTTTATCTAAAATATTTCTTATCATTTTGAAAGAAAAGGATAGATTTTTTTAATTTGTCGCTTATATTTTCAAATTGGGAGGTCCAATTTATGTTTTAATCAATTTCTAGGTATTTTATTGTAAAATTTTCGGCATTTGCAAGCAGCTTTAGATTTTTATTTATTTATTTAGGTTTCTGCTGAGGTTATCTATTTGCTTGTTGTCGATTTTAATTTAAACATATTTAGTTTTTGCGTAATATAATGTTAGTGAATTTGATTCAAGTAATTGTTTTACCCGATTTATCTCTTCTTCAGATTTTTTAATACAGTCTTCCACGACTTTCCATGGAAGAGAAGGACTGTGTCATCTGCAAAAACTAATGACTGAGACGTGACAGTTTAAACTGCATAGATCATAAATATATATAATGACACTTCCTTATGGTACACCGTATTGTATTTATTTTGGTTGGCTTGTTTCATTTTGAATACTGACTAATTGTGATCTTTCTGACATGTAACTTTTAATAAGATTCAGTTCACGAAGAGTATGATCAATTGTATCGAAGGCCTTAGATAGATCTAAAAATATGCCGATACACTTACCACCGTTATCGAGACTATGTTTTATAGTATTAACAACGGAGGCGATGGCATCGGAAGTTCCCATATTTTTTCCAAAGTCGTATTGGTTTTCAGATAGTATGAGATTTGTTTCAAGATAATGAATGAGCTGTTTCTTATATAATAACTTTCTCTACTATTTTTGAAAGATTATTCAATATTATTATTGGTCTATAGTTACTTATTTCTGCTTTATTGCCGGATTTAAAAATTGATAAAACAGGACCCATTTTACCCGTTGCAGGAAAGAGACCCTCCGTGACACATCTATTCACAAGGTAGAGAAGTGGTTTCAAAGTAATAGTTTCAGTATCTCCCTGGTGAAAGACCACCATTCAGAATTGAAATGGCTCTAGCCGTGTTTGGTTAAGAGATCTGAATAGCCAACCTTTCCCACCTTCCTCTTCCCCACCACCTTCCTCTCCACACTACCCCCAGCCTCACAACATACCCCAATATTGGGGATTCCATAGTATCATTGACTCGATGGGAGCAGGTGGGACTATTGTGTTTTTATTTTGTTTTAAAGAAAATTTCATCATTAATCACTCTGCATTAATTTAACTAATCCCACAAAAACTAACGTAGACAGTAAATACAAATAGAATTTCAGAAGGCACTGCCTTTCTATTTTCACATGGCGCGACGGTAATTACAATTTACATACTTAATTAGAAAATCTCCACAACACATTAATCTAGCGTTAGTAAAGGATGACCAGAAAAAAATACAAAGAAACTGCCTTCTGCTTCTTCTTGTGAAAGGTTCCTGGTAAAAAGGGGGCACAAATCCACCCCGAGGCCAAACAAAGGATAATAAGGGAGGCTAATCAATTTCCCTTTGCGTGAATTCTTGTTGAGTTGTCCTGTCCACACTGTAGCTCGAACCCCTTGTTCTTTACAAGAGACTGCAGTGTTTTAAATTCGCTTTCTTCCATGTTTGTTTTCTGGGAGTGGTTTGGAGTTAAATGAAAGAAGCTTTATTAGTTAAGGTTGAAAAACATCGAAATGATTGCGATAAAATGTACAAACATTTTTTCTTATTGATATATACATATATATATATATATATATATATATTTCTATAATCTATTTTTTAAACTATCTCAGTGGGCGTAGAAAAAAGTGTACGACATACTATGTTACAACATTGCAGGCGGCAAATGAGGAACTATTTTTTTTTTTTTTTTTTTTTGATAGAAAGCAGTCACTTTGTGGTTAGACATATTTAATGAAAATAAAACAATAACTTTGTTTATAACCACGAGAATTTTATTTAATTTTATTACGACCGACCGGTTTCGCTTAACATAAGCATCTTCAGGGTACAAAAATTAAACTGATCAAAAATACATAGTGTGTGTTTATATATACAAAATAGAATAAGACAGAACATAACATAGAACAAAGAAAAAATGAGATAGCATGAAATAGCATGAAATAGCATGAAATAGAAATAACCGAGCGAAAGAGACAGAAGTGCACATAATGGAATACCAAGGAATAACTGAACAGGTGATTATGGGATGGGAAATTTTACGAGATTATAGGGAATATACCTAATATTGGGCTATTGGACACATTTAGTTGATTATTAAGAATTTTATTTTTGGTTTTAACAGCTTTCTTTATTTCTAGTGATTCTAAATTATTCAATCTGTTTCCATGACCATTTTTATGAAGAATATTAGCACCGGTGCTTTGATTGAAGGTATGATCTTTATCAATAAGGTGATTGGCGAATTCTGAAAAACCGTTATTATTTAGGCATCTAAGATGTTCTTTAATTCTAATATTGACATTGCGTGTTGTTTTGCCAATATAGAATGCTGAACAATCATTACAATCTAATTTATATATTCCCAGTGACTAAGCTTGTCGTCTTTATCTTTTGAGTTGATTAAAAATTTACCTAAATTATTATTTGTATAAAATGCAGGTCTTAATTCAGAAGGAAGATTTTTTACACTGCAGGAAGAAAAATGATTAATGAATAAAATACGCCGCCATTGGTAACTAAGATTGTTAATAGTGTTAACATAAAATTGGCATATTAACAGTGCGGATTCCAACAACATCCTCAAGTATCATCTTCCTTGGCAGGCAAAAACGGCTGGCTGTCGCGGAAACCGCAGGTGTAATGATTGATTATTGGCAACGCAGCCAAAGGCATCTTATGCTGGCATTTTCAAGCGGCACCAGTACTCTTCTTCATAAATGGTCGTAAGCTGGGTTCAGGCTGTTAAAATCGCAAAGCTGTTAAAAATGAAAATAAATTAATGTCAACTTAAATGTCAGCCAGCTCGCGCGATTACTGTCGTAAAATTCCCATCCCGCCACTCCGGTTGACTATTTCATATTCGACCCACTGGCACGTTGCATGTTGTATTTCTGTCTTATTCTATTTTATATATAAACACTATGCGATCGGTTGCTGAAAGCCCGGTCGATAAACAATGCATAAATAAGAATAAATGATTAAATGGTGTATTTCATACTAAATGTATTTTAATCCATATTTTTTTTCGTATTCATAAAATTCACAGTAGCGATGCCACCGACTGCAAAGTTAAGTAATAACGCGGTCATAAGATAAGCAAGATGCAGTTGAAATCTTACTTTTGAAGAAAGTGATTTTTTGGAAAAATTTCGCGTTTTGGAAGAAAAAGTCCATGTAATATTGAAGGAAAAGGAGAGTAAGCTTTTTTTTAAATCATAAAATTGGATAAAAAAATGGTTTCATAAAACTAATATTGCTTTACACGTACACTCTCTAACTTAATATTTAGAAATTTAAAAAATAAAAATAAGGTATATAAGATTGAACGGCAAATTACCACAAGAGTTCCTTTTGTTTTTGGAGAAA
Source organism: Halesus radiatus (assembly GCA_022606495.2). Lineage (NCBI taxonomy): Eukaryota > Metazoa > Arthropoda > Insecta > Trichoptera > Limnephilidae > Halesus > Halesus radiatus. The sequence continues at coordinate 49,184 of JAHDVE020011871.1, forward strand.
AAATCAAAATATCCGATGGAGGGTAAACACTTGTTTGCTATGAACTTTAACTAGGAATGATTTTTAACTAGGAATAAAGCTTACAGGAAAGTCAGCTGGGCGCCACCCCTACATTCTAACAGTCCTCGGTCTCACAGACAGGCAGACATGGACAATATCGGGTGCGCCGCCCGCTAGTCGCGACCTGCCCCACTCCTCGTATAATTGATTGTCTCGGAATGTCTGCGCGACCGCGGCCCCTGAAGCCCTCAGTCCCGTAGCCAACCCGGCCCTCGTTGCCAACCCTGTCTAGTACGGCTATATCGACAACTAAGCAGAATCGATAAACAAACTAATTTGTCGACGTTAGCTTATCAATATCGCATTTAATATATCAATTGACGGCCTCCATGGTCGAGGGGTAAGGCTCTCGACTACGAATCCGAAGGTCGCGGGTTCAAATCCCGGCGTGCGCAAGTAAATTTTAATTAATTAATTTGTGTGGTTTCACAATTAATTCATTTAAAATAATAGTGTATTTGCGCACGTTCCAGAGTGGAAGATACTCTCAGTATCGCCCTGGTGAAAGACCACCATTCAGAATTGAAACGTTGTTTGAAATGGCTTTCAGCCGTGTTTGGTGACCAGATCTGAATACCCAGGTATTTCCCTATGTATTTACCTACCTTCACCTTCCTCTTCCCCTTCTCCTTCCCCTCCCAAATACCTTCTGCCGCACAACATTCCCCAATTGGGAATGCAATAGTCTCACTGGCTCTAGACGGTTGAGAGCAGTTGGGACTCTTGTGTGGTATTCTATAAAAAATAAAAAAAATGTCGGGAAAAATCACTTTGCGATGCCAACACTGACTCATTTCATCTAATATTTAGAAGATTAGACAGTTGGTTTTATTTTTTAATCGTCGAAGGTGTCAATTAATATGTAGATAATTTTATAGCGAGCTTTAGACGGTATCGATAACTAAGCAGCATTTAGTCGATGACAATTGCCAATTGTTGGCATGTTAGTTTTTTAGACTAATCAGCGATAACATTGATAAAAATGTATATCATGTTAATACTAATAAATAAATATATAAAATGAACAGGAAATATATTTTTATTATATAATATAAATACTTTGTTTTAAACCACTAATTTATTTTTAAAAAAACACCAACCGGTTTCGCTTATCTCAAGCTTTATCAGGGTAAAATTTACGGCTTGAGATAAACGAAAACGAGTTTGTTTTATTTAATAAATATGTTAAACCACAAAGTAATTGCTTTCTGCGTAAATAGAAAACATTTTGTTTAAACCACCATTTAATACATAAATATAAACATGTTTCGGAAGCGAAGCTTGAACAAAATATTTCCTATTTATTTTATTAAAAATGATATAAAGCTGAGGTTTTCAATTTATTGAAGAAGAAATAAATAAATGTTGACAATTGGCTCTGTAGCGCTGTAGCCGGGGAGACTAGAAAGGGTGATTTCGGTCAATCGAGGGAACCGCATTTCCTGTCACCAAATGAAACGGCGAACCCGCGTAATGCGAAAAAATATCCATAAAACGGCAATCTGCATGCATAATATATTAATCTACGTTTTATTACGCCTCTGAAATGAAAAATGTGTGCAAATGACGATTTTTACGTCGGAATTTATGAATGTTTTATAATAAATTTAATTAACATGAATGCAGACGGTGCACCGGTTAAAATGTTATTCTATTATGAGACGTTTAACCGGTTTGTGGCATTTAGATTAATAATTCGCGTATGATTAGGAAATGAGTATTTAATGCGGGGTTTGAATGAAGGACAAGCGTGTAGCGGCAATATTATAGAGAATTGCCGTAAAGCGTAGATTTTGGAATGAAATGGTTCCAGAATGAATGAGTGAATGAGAGCGCCATAATTGTACAATTACGTAGCTGAAAACTAGAAAATTAGCTAAAACAAAGGATATGAATAAGAAAATAAAATTACATAGTTAGTTTGAGAAGGACAAAACTGTAACTCTTGCACTATGCACTTCATATTGTTTATTAGAAGACCCTGATCGGTTTCGTCACAACCCTATCTTTGCGAGGAAAGTTACATACTTTAAACGGGATTTGTTCCCAGTTGGCCAGTCAAAGCTTTCTTAGATTTAATTGTTTATTAATGTGTGTTTCAAATAAAATAAAATAAAAACAATAATAAATAAAACTATATTAGAAAATGCATACAAATATCGTGTTGAACAAATAAAGTAAAGAACACACAGTCACACGGCTTTATTTAAACACAAATTGTCGTAAAATTAAATAACTGAAGTACCTAGTGCACAATCTATTGGTAAAATCCTGATTATCGGGTATGAATCAAAATATGAAAAAAACGGGTTTAATTAAGTTTTTCTTCATTCACGATAAAAAACGATACAAATAGGGTAGTTCTATGAGAAATGGCTTTGCCGCGTCACGTGGCGTGCGTCGCCTTTGCCGCCATTGTTTGCTTGGCTTCAGCTTTTCACAGTTCGCCACGTGAACTATAGTAAATTCCACGTTAAAATGAAGAATTGCATACGCGACCACGTCGGATTTATGATTTTCACAATTCAAATGGACAGCAATCAATGAGGTGATTAAAAGAACTGAACATTTCATCAAATCTCGTAGTATGTAGAGAACAGAGGTTATATTTATTCACATCATCATCCTCGTGGAGCATAATCATGGACTAGGATTCGGCCTCCTTTAAAGCGTTTTCTATTGATTCTATCAATTCTTCCCCTGTCTTCCCATCCTGCTCCATATCATCTTCCACGGTTTGACTTTAGTTCGCTCTCCCTAACTTCCAGTGTCTTGTAATCTGGCATTTTCCCCCCTGGCCAGCCCATCGAGGTCTTTTTTGGAATCTACAAAATTTTACGATGGTTTTACACTCAATTAGATCCTCCAGGTTCATTTAAATTCGGTAGGTTATTTTTTCTAGTATGGCTTTAAAGAAAGTAATTTTGTATTTAAAGTCTGCTGACGTGGTCTCTTCACCGTCTTTATGGTATTTTATACATTAATTTCTTCCAATATATTCAAATATAAACAAACTAATAGGATATCACAATAAAAATAATGAAGTTGAGTTGTACAACTAACTAACTAAAACTCACGCCGTTTCCCCGCAGGGGAAGGCAGAGAGGACGAATCGCCAAACAACTCGATCTTGGCATACACTTCTTGCTACATTCAGATTCATAGAACGTCTCATACATTCTCTTCTGTTATTCCAACTTCCGGCATGGCCAAACTAACCACAAATAATAAATGTTTTGTTTAATAGTCGTTCCAAAGTGAGAAAAGTGGGGTGAATACCATCATCAATAATCAATTGCATCCTTTCTTTAATCCCACACATTATTATAACACGACGCCACATAGTCGATTATAACTTTTTATATTCTGTCCGTAATCCTTTCTGATACGCGTATCCGTAAACAACTTGTCCGTCCACTTGGCAGCCTGGCCCCGCCGGGAGGTAGCGACCGGTCACTCCAGGCAGGTCGCACCGGCAGCCTGCAGAGTTGCCAACGCAAGGATGAATGACAAATGGTAATTTATCAATGTCAGAACCAATTCAATTACGATTCCGTTCTAAACAACAAAGTGCCCGCCGAGAGACGATCCCAATTGGGGGAGGTATAATAGAATACTCACCAACCAACGAACACACATCCATCGCGTTAGGTAACCTAACGACGCGGACATATACTCGTATCATTATTTTTCTCGCCCTGAATGCAGTCTAGCCCCGGACGCTTTGTAGCTCGCTACTTGTAATCCCTCGCCACTCCAATTTGACGTGGGATTTTGATTTCGCTACATGGCATGTATCTGGTATCGACCAGCATCGATTGAAAAAGCATTCTGTTACGCGTGCAGCCGGAACTAACGTTACTGTTTTGACGCCGTTGGCACAGCAGTAACCTCATATATTATTATAAAAACAAGATAATATTTTGAGAGGGGATTGTAGCCAGAACGTAAAGTAACCGAGGAACGTTTGACCGAAGATTATTAATTCGAGCAAACCTCTTGGGTCAGGACTGATAATAATCGGTCGTGATTTATAATTTACATATTAAAATGACAATAAAAACGAAAAGACATTTTTAAATATAATAATAATAAAATAATTTATTCTATAGCTCCGTTTATATTCCCGCGGGAACATCACCTCAAGGGCGCTTTACAATATAAGTTATCCAAAATACGACTTATATCTATTTACTTACTGGTTACGAATAACCTGATCCTACTACCATCACAGTGAGCGGAAGACCTTGCTTTTGTCGTAATGGAGGACTTAGCCAGCTGAGGAATTGAAGTCACGACGCCTGGGTGAGACCCAAACGCGATGCCAACTCAGCCACTGACCGGCTATTTTACATCTAAGATTTATGACTAATGTCTTGCAGTTAATATCCATAACTAGTGATCTAGAAATTAACTAACTGAGACATATAACTAGTGACAAACATATTTATTCAAAGCACTATTTAACAACAAAAATATTAGTAAGGAACTAGGCCAGATGTTTATGTATAAGGGTAGGCAGAGGATGGACCGCCACTCAACTCTGTCTTGGCACACAACCCTGCTTCATTCACATTCATACGTCATCTTATAGATTATCTTTCATTATTCTGCCTCTTCTGATTACATGACCCGACTGAAAGACACTGGACTTGATCTTTTGACGTCTTTCTCGGCGTCCCTGCCCCTTTCTACCATTCAAGATATGATTTACAATAATGAAATTGTGGAAAAAAAACTATCGTTCGGTAAGACCTTCTTCCAAATACGTCTGCAATTAAAAACGTATCCAGCTATTGTATCGATAAGACTATTTATTGCAGGTTATAGAAAGATTTTATGTTAGTAGATGCGCTGTCTAACGTTGGGAATCAATTTTATCGTAGGCAGGGACTTTCATTATTTGATAATGCATATTGATATTTCAGGTGGCCTGGAAAAGCTGAAATCTGCATTCAAACAACGGGACACAATTGTTGTTGGCTTAAAGCTCGACAAATACTATTCATACGAATACGAGTATAAATACGTAATCGGATGAGAACGACGTTTGATCGACAATATTAAGCGGGAAATGATGGTCGCTAATGCGCATTCTACCCCCTAATGGAATATTTGCCGGGAAATCTATTACTCGCAGGTACCTACTAAAATTGGAATTAATTCAAGAGCCACGAAACTAAATAATGTATTCAATGATTTACGACGTTATCCAGGCCATATCGATTTTAAATTACTGTAAAATTATGCGAATGGAGACACTATTTTGGTTTTGTTCTAAAAATAACGATAATTTTTATTTATTTGAAACGCACATTATTTAACAAAAACATTTAAGAAATCTTTGACTGCCCAACTAGGAACAAATCTCGTTTTAGGACAGTCAAATTGACAAGTTTAATTAATATTAAGTGCCATTACACAAAAACAGAAGGGGAAAAGCTAGTATTGACATAGTATGGTTATAGATTGTAATATATCTAGAAAAAAGTATAATAATCAAGTATAAAGAGATTATGTATGTGTTTGATAGGTACCGGTTGGGGCTATGAGGAAAAAAATGCGATGTATTTGGTTGTTAGTCCCAGAATTATTGATGCAGAATAATACATTTTGCCGAGTTTGTCGATGAGGTACTTTGAAGTTGATTAGTTGCAGGAGTTCACAAAATTTCTAATACGGAAAAAAAATATTTTAAATAAAAAAGTTGAGTGTAATTTTTCTTCTATTTTCTAGGGTATGTATTTTGAGTGTATTTACCAAGAATGTATAGTTTATGTGTGTGAATATTAGAAATAGAACGGGTCCGAGATGACTTCCTTGCGGAATACCACTAGTTGCAATAAATACCTTACATTTGAATGACTTAATTTTGACGAAAAAGATTCTATTAGATAAGTAACTTGAGAACCAATCCAACATCTTTAATTTATGGGATACTTTATCGAAAGCTTTTGAAAAGTCTGTATAGATACTGTCAACTTGTTTTGTATTCGTAAAAGATTCCGTAATATAGTTTTGGTAACCAGGTCTATATACACAGTACCATTTACCTTTCAGGTTTAGCTTCCAAACGGAAGCATTCCGGTGGAGTCCGTCTAAAAGTCTAAAAGTCTAAATCGACGGAGCAACTTTTTACAGCGTTTTTTAAAACACAGAACGTCCGCCAGGAAATCACAAACGTCAGGATCAATTTGTTCTTCTTTTTTCTTTCATTTGTAAATTGTTTTTATTCGCGAAACCATTGCCATCGGCTCTAGGTCTAGACGTCCGTCGAACCGGACCTTGCAAAAAGAATTCACTTATCAACTGCGCATTTTTTTATCCCTTCGATCGAACATGAACTTGTTACGGCTTATGTTTCATATAAGCTTTAATCTAAGACCACGCTCTATTATTACCACATTGTTACTCAACAAGTCTTTGTTTGTTGTGCTGAACAACATAATGGATTTAAAAAAACCTTATATATCTTCTATCCATATATAAAAGGCATTGTTCTAAAAAACGACTGAACCGATTTAAGCGTGATTTTTTGCAAAATGATCAGCGTTATCCGGAGAAGGTTTAAAGCTATTGAAATTATCGATCTGACCAGTAGGGATAAATGGGGTAGGGGTAGGAGTAGGAGTAGGAAAGGGGTAGGGAAAGCAGTAAGGGTAGGAGTAGGGGTATGGTAGGGATAAGGGTAGGCGTAGGGGTAGGGTAGGGATAGGGGTAGGAGTAACACATTACAACCTCAAAACTTTCCTCTAAACCATTAGTATCTTTATAAAACAATGTTTGAAGTAGGGAAAAATGAGGTAAGTTGGAACTGGGGTATGTTGTTACAAGTTCAATAAAGCCAGACGTTTATTTTTAAACATTTGGCCGTTTACTCTACCGATTGAATAGACAACTCTCTAAACAAAAGAATGTACAGAATGATCACACAAGTGAATTGAATTCAGTAATCGTATAATGTTATAAAATAATTATTTAGCTTTCACTTAAAATATTTTATTCTTATGTTGAATTCGTAACACACCATCATAACGTTCATGTTCTATTTGATATATCCATTATGTTTGACAATAAAAGAGATAATGACGTCATTATAATGCATGTTTTATATGAGCCATTAAAGGTTCACCGAAGCTGGTACAAAGAGGTTTCGATAGCGTGTCAACGTATTTTATTTCCATGTAAAATAGACGCTGGAATTTAAAAAGCGAGTAGCTATTTGTCAGCAAAGGAAACTTTGTGATTTTGCAAGAAATATTTCGAATACGTTATTGAAATATGTAACGTGGTATGACGTGTCAGAATTTTAAATATAAACTATTTTAATAAAGGTTTTCGTTATTTATCGCTCAGGTGAGCAGTATAATGATGGCTATTCAACAACCCGGAGGTCGCAGACACGATACCTGGCATGGCGCAACTCATTTTTGATTTGGGTATTTTTAAATGAACACTTTACTTTGGAGTGGAATTGGTTTTAGTATCATCGAGGTGACAGGATCATACACAGTACAGAAGAAAATTCCCCTGGTTTCAGTATAGTTTTAAATTCACACGAAAATATTGAAATATTTCTACCCTAACATCATTTTTCCGTTGATCTCCACAGTTTTAATTTCCCATTAAAATATATACCTCATAACATTTCCCGGCTGCCAGGAAGAGCCAACTGAATTAAAATGTTCATTTAAGACATTTTACAAATGTAAAGTATAAGTTGAAACAGTAATCGATCGAAACATAAATGTATGTTAGGGCATGTTATGTTTAGCGTAGATCTTCGATTGAATGTAAGAAATCGTAATATTTTAAAAGAATTAAGTGGCGAGTTAGGAAAGACAAAGAGGCGAGAAAATATTAATAAATGGTCAATTTTTATGAGCGCCGTGTAGTGACTATAATCACCACAATGGCGCTTTACAACTTGGTAACATTTGTAGCCCGTTTTAAATAAATATATTTTTAGACTTTTCTTAAAGGTTTCGAAATTGCTTTCTGACCTCAAACCGAATGGAAGTCATTCCATGAATGTGGGCCCAGTACATTGAAAGCTCTAGTGAGTTGCCTCTGGGTAAGATTGTCCCTCAGCAGAGATCAGTCAAGTTTGACGAAAAGAAAAGTCTAACTATATTATTTTTTATATTAACTCCAAACAGGAGAATCTGAGGAAAATAATTTCCCTCAGGGCTTACGTCATATTTGAGTATGCTGTGTGGAGGGTCTTTTTGAGAAGAGGAAATAGTGAACATGGGTCTTGAAGAGACCATGTTGTAGGAGGGAGGAAACACAAATAAAAAAGGCCGGCAAATCGCTCCACAGTCGGGCTCAAGAACGATTCATAGAAACGACCCGGTCTCAAGTGACACATGTCAACCGCGTACAAATATTGGGCGCGCATTTTTGCGTGTTTCCCATGCGTTAGTTGCTCAGAGCATCTTCCATTGAAATACCGGTCGAACAAGGGCAGCATTTTCAGCTGACGTCTGTGTTCTAAAGATTGCAATCTGTTTATATCAATATATCAAATAGATCATCCGTTTCTGCACAGACCCAAGGGTTTTACAGGTATTTTTTTCTCCTTCATAAAAATTTCATGGGAAGTACATTTGTGTAACAAAGAAACAAGAAAAAAAATCATAACTAGACATTAATTATTTAAACTATAAAAAAAGTGGTTGAGATACAGAAAAAACCGTTTGGACGAAAGCAAATGTTTATCATTCCTAACGTAGAAATGGTAGGTTTGTTTACAACGGCCGTAAATAACATTTCCTTTATGTGACAATTTTATAACTCGAAATATAGAACATATTATTATTTAAGTGTACGGTATCTACGTAATACGTAAAATTTCCATACGCAGCAGGTTGCTATTTACAGTTGACAGAAAAACAAATATATTATAACGCCTACTTGCAACATGTATTATTAGATATATTCACATTGAAATGATGTGGATTGATGAAACAAAGGCGAAAACAATTTTATAAAAAGCCTATGATTTGAACTTGGAGCATAAATAAAAATAATCTTTAGATTCGTACGCTGGTCAAAAGATAATATGTCTAAAGGTCGATGTATTATTATTTTCCTTCCAACGCCGCAGTATGATTCTGGAATTCTATTGTATGAAGATCATGTCTGTAAAGACGTGTTTCATCCCACGCAACTCAGATTATTAAAAAAAAAAACAGATAAAAAAGACACATAAATTGAAAAATATTATTACGTATTTTTGTTGCTTGAGCATGAAGAAATGAGGAATTTATTTCACAAACTTGGTTTTGTTGTTTCGAAGACTAAATCATTTTAGCTATGGAGAAGTAAATATTGAAATATGTATTGCAAAGGGACAGCAATACGGATGTATTTTCACGTAGTTCATTTTACAGAACGGTTATTCAATTTATATTCTTCCCGCACTCGGATGCCATCTGTTGGCGCGAAAGAGAGGCTCACAGTCTCACAGCAGTAGGGAGTAGTTTGTAGGGAGTAGCTACTAGCTAGTAGCCACTAGCCAGTCGCCAGTTGCCAGTTCCCAGCAGTTCCATCGACGTTACCACGGCTGCGGCTGCACCGCGGGGCGCTCATCTCGCGATGGATGATTTATGCGAGGAGTTTCCATATTTGAAATGAAATTTCTCCCATTTTAATAGAATACGTTGTTCGCAAGGAAAATTGTCAACCGATTTAAGTTTGAATAATATTACAGTTATTAAAATATTCAGACGAGCATTACCCCTCTTCGTGAAATTTGGTTGAGTATTCATGTTTTATAAATATCACGTGGATGAGATACATTTTTCCTTCATGTTATGAAATACTCATCTCAAATACACCAGGAACACTAACATAACGTAGATATTCATCATACCAAGTTGTCAAAATTACTCAATCATCAAAATAATGTACAAAGTCTGTGTGCAATATAAAATAACGGAAGTAAAAGAGGTAAGGTTGACAGGTAACAAGAAGCTACACATTGGAAAGTGCGCAAATAAAATAGCGGAAGTAAAAGAGGTAAGGTTGACAGGTAACAAGAAGCTACACATTGGAAAGTGCGCAAATAAAATAGCGGAAGTAAAAGAGGTAAGATTGACAGGTAACAAGAAGCTACACATTGGAAAGTGCGCAAATAAAATAGCGGAAGTAAAAGAGGTAAGGTTGACAGGTAACAAGAAGCTACACATTGGAAAGTGCGCAAATAAAATAGCGGAAGTAAAAGAGGTAAGATTGACAGGTAACAAGAAGCTACACATTGGAAAGTGTGCAATATAAAATAACGGAAGTAAAAGAGGTAAAGGTTGACAGGTAACAAGCTACATTTGGAAAGTGCGCAAATAAAATAGCGGAAGTAAAAGAGGTAAGGTTGACAGGTAACAAGAAGCTACACATTGGAAAGTGCGCAAATAAAATAGCGGAAGTAAAAGAGGTAAGGTTGACAGGTAACAAGAAGCTACACATTGGAAAGTGCGCAAATAAAATAGCGGAAGTAAAAGAGGTAAGGTTGACAGGTAACAAGAAGCTACACATTGGAAAGTGCGCAAATAAAATAGCGGAAGTAAAAGAGGTAAGATTGACAGGTAACAAGAAGCTACACATTGGAAAGTGCGCAAATAAAATAGCGGAAGTAAAAGAGGTAAGGTTGACAGGTAACAAGAAGCTACACATTGGAAAGTGCGCAAATAAAATAGCGGAAGTAAAAGAGGTAAGATTGACAGGTAACAAGAAGCTACACATTGGAAAGTGCGCAAATAAAATAGCGGAAGTAAAAGAGGTAAGGTTGACAGGTAACAAGAAGCTACACATTGGAAAGTGCGCAAATAAAAATGTAGACATGTGACATTTATATGTAACTTTTATGAAATACCTTAGTCTGTCCCCGCAGCCCAAGGCAGACCTGCATGTAACAAATAATGACAAGATTTCATTAAATATTCAAACAAATATAAACTCTCACACTATGAAACCGTTAGGAAGAAGAAAAGCAAATAAAAGTGTACCAATATCCGCTTATAAGCACGCCATCTATACCAGAGTGCATTTTAATTCCGCCTTTAAAATAAAACATTAAAATCTATAAAATAGTATCTATGTATTTGTACTTTTGGTTTCATGGTTTGGTTTTGGCTTGTTTATTAATTAAAAATACAAAAATAAAAAGAGTACATCACTCTGTTGTTAGTAGAAAACTATGCAAAGGGATTTTATGTCTTACCTCGGTCCATCACTCGGAGATCTAAGGAGATGGATACAGCATCACAAAGGACTCAAGATGGATGTAGCGCTCAGTATGTCGGGGAGATGAAGTGTGAGAAGTAATCTTTCCACGTCATATGCGCCAGGAGTTAGGAGACAAAAGGAGAAAAGAATGGCATTGATTTCGAAACGCATTCCCTTTGTGTCCTGCATTATTCGGGAAGATAAAGGAACACGTGATATATGGCAATTTCAATTTATGGTGAAGTGATGGAGCTTCACAAAAAAAGAAAGAGACAACCAGGCATTTTGTTACCATTGATCCGAAAATTATACGAAAGTGTTTTATAACCCTCTTCATCAAAATAAGATTCTATCGGATTTTCGTGCATTTTACACAGATATTGGATAAAAGCTTTCTTGTATTATGACATCAAACAATCATTACTGTTGGATACAGCGTTTAATGAAGGATTTTGTTTCTTAGCAAGGCTAGAATTTATAGGATTTATCCAGACAGGGCGTAATGTGGTATAATTTATAGACCAAGGTCTATTTTAAAACCTGAAAAATGAAGTACCTAATGGGCGCATTCACGCCTTGCCACATTTAAAGCGAACAACTTTCGAACGAAGCGTAAAAAGAAAATGTAGAAAAGGCTCCGTTGTAATACTTTTATGAAGGGTGGCGAGGAAATCAAGATAAAGAAAATTGATTATCAGAATGCATGCTTTTAGTTCGTTGGGGTTAGCACCCCATTTGTGAAGATTGCAGCGGGGTGTTATTTCGGTTGTGATTGGGGGATTTTAACAGCCTTGTCACGAGCTACGTGAATAATGTATGCTAATGTATTTATGTCGAACGAAAACCCGAAGGTGTTACGTAGTGCCATACTACCATGCCACACAGTCGCGTTTATTACCAGACTATTAATATTCACATCACTTTATACAATTTGGAGCACCAACGCGTCGCATAAAAAGACAATCTTTCTATATTGCCGACGATAAATATTTAATCAAACTTTAAAAAGAAACACACTTGTCATCATCTCGTATCGTGAAAGAGCTCGAGAAGTTTGATTTGGCGTATTTGTACGCTCGCTTCTCGCAATAAATGCATAATGGCCTCTCGAATGTACAGGGAATGAAATAAAAAGTTAGAATCCGCTCTTATATTCGGTCTGTTAGAACTAAGAAGCCAGTTATATTTTTGCTAATGGACTCCATAACCATTTGCATACAGAAATTTAAATGAAAACTTAATCTCACTCACTTCAGCCCGGTGCCCGGTCCGCAAGTCGGTCCCATTAATTTGTCCCGTGTTGATCTGAGTTTTCGCATAAAGTGTTAGTCAATTACACTCGGCGGTCTTGGCACATTCCGCCGGGGCGCTCTTCTGGCCCATGTCACTCGTTATGAATATTAACAATTTACTACACTCGAGCCTGAGCAGGGTAATTCGAGGAGGACATTAGGAAACTTCGCGATTAGACTTAAAGAAATAACGTTTCAAGAAGATGTTCCATTTTGCAACTTGTAAATGCTGAAAAGGGTTCAGCGAAATATAACAACATATAAAAAGAAACATTTGTTCGAAATATTTTAAATTTGTATTTGCTTAATTTTAGTACAATAAGTTTGCGGTGAAAGTTAAACACGTCGTAATAAAAGACATTGAGTTAAATTACCCTATCGGAGCATTCCCAAAGATGACATTTGAGTCTTGAGGGAAACCTCCCGAGATTAAATAATATAAAATACACGGTCCTATGAGTCTTTAAAAGGATCGGAAAGTATAGCGCGTTCTTTTTTTACTTTAGGTACTATGTACCAATGAAAACAATGGTGTACTGCTTGATTGCACGTCGTGTACAGCTGCATTAAATGTAACAATTCTTGTCATTTATCAACCGCTTTAACGTACGTATAGGTAGTTATTAATTGGCCGTGTCATGGGAGCGTAAAATTCATAAAATAACATACAAAGGGCGATCAAGCAATCATCTGTGTTTATGAAACGAGCCGAAATGGCCTTAAATGCAGGAGTTCATTTTAAGAGCATCGTAAAATGTAACATTATCTCGCCGCGAGAGAAGGGCTGATGGTGTGATGCATGCTCCGGCGTCCAGGAGGTCGGGGTCAGTAGTTTACAGATAATACTTCAACAACGGGGGTCAGATAAGCGAAAGGATGTGTTCATCGCATAGCAACTTGAAACCATCACTGAGCAACTCTAAAAGTAGGTTCCCAAGGCATACTGTTCCCGCCAGGTGAGGGGTGAGGGCTGGAGCTGAAGCGGGGCAATACAGGAATAGTGCCATAAAACTAAGTGCCAGAATGTGTTCGGTTCGATCGTCAAATTGTACGACCTGCGCCCTGAATCATAAAAGCACTCCGAGGGAACAGCGCGATGCTCCGACCTGTATCGAGTTGCAGTTTTGTATCAAGGGCAGCGAGTTCAACTGTCAGTTGGGTCGTGTAATGTGGACCTATAAATCAAATCGCGACATGAAACTGTCGAATGGATGGTAATTCTGTTAAATATTTCCATAAAGCCACTACAGACATATACATACACGCATGTGGAATCGGGATATTAATTAATAAACAAAATGCATTTGCAATGAGACTTGATACCTCTTATTCCGTAATTATTTGTATGGACAACATGTGTACGATACAAAATGAAATCTAATTGAATATTGAAGTGGTGTTAATGAGTTCATACCGCTTGCTTTTCGTGAGGAGAAGATGTGACGAATATGTACATCTGAAACCTAAAACATCAAAACGTGTTCTATTTAATGTTGCATCATATGAACAAATTGTATTCTATAATGTATAGTGTAGGTACAAATCTAAAAAGCTTTAAAATAAGTTACTCTTGAATTTCAAGTCAAGTTATATATTTGTAGTTAAAATGACTATAAAATTCGTTAAAGTTGGGTAAATTTGTTTTACGAACAGCTAGCTATGTTTCGATTTATTGTCCCAGCTGAAACAAAAGTTTAATTCACAGTTATATCAAAGCAAGTGGATCCCCTCGACATAAATCCATCCGGTAGACACAATATATATATAAATCCCATCTTAAAAGATCCATTAGCAGCGATGGTTGCATCTTAATGGAACAGTTACCCAAGTAACAAACAACGTTCTGATACGTCGTGTCGTTAAATGAAGAAAACTGTCGCGACCCGCTCTACGGCTATACTGAGACCATTAGTCAACTTTGCTCACTGTTCGCTGCTCGCTCAGTTTGACTCGAGCTTTGCTACTAGATCCGCCTCTCACTAATTTGTCTGTTTTCAATTATGGGAAATTTGTCTATTTTTCTAGCTTTAAATACGCTATCTGAGTTTGCTTTCAAATGGCTTAAATTACATCATTATTAAATATCGCTGTGATAATTCATTATGGTCCTGCCGCTGAGAGGTCCATTGGAACTCTCTTTCCGGTACATTTGTAGTTTTTGAAAAGATGGATAAGTTTCAATGGAGCTAACAGTAGTTAGCCCAACACAAGACAAAAATAAAACATTAGGTTATTTAGTTTACTTTGGTGAAATTATCATAGGGGCGAATGAAAGAAGAAAGAGAGTGGTAACATACTTTAGGGACGCTTGAGGTAAACATGGTATGATCAAGTGAATCAAATACTACGAATCCATGTCGGATCATGTCGAGAGTAAGAATAACAGAAGAATATGTATGAGACGATGTATGAATGTTAATGAAGCAAGGAGTGTGTGCCAAGTGCCAAGACAGATTTGTGTGACGGTTCATCATCTCTACCTACCCCCACGAGGGAACGGCGTGATGGTTGGTTAGTTTGTGAAATTGCGGTTGTTTTACACGTTCTTTAATTGCAATATCAAACTAACAAAAAAGTGTTAAAATGATCACCTACCTCAGCACAGGTTTTACCTAGTGAGGTAGGTAATGTAAACCATACAATAATATAATTATGTAATATATATTGTACTTATATTTAAACATGCCGTATTGTATGAAACTGTATAACGTTCTTTCAATAAACGTTGACTTATCGACACAAACTGAAACAAATCCATTAAAAAAGTCTTCACGCCACAATAGCAAC
>JAHDVE020011872.1:0-10003 GCA_022606495.2 Halesus radiatus
AAAGATTTTAAGTTAAATATGAACAACAAACCGAAAAACAAAGAAAGAAAAATAGGGAAAACAGTATAGTTATTATTAAATATACATAGTAATTATAAATTATATATAGATTTTATTATTACTAAAATATATATAATAATAATAATATTCGGATGACTTTTATAGCGCCGTTTTTGTGAAAAATCACCTCAAGGGCGCTGTACAAATCTTACTTCCTATTCTTACATTATTCCTATATTAAATCTATGACATTTTTTTTTTGAACACTATCATTACACATTATTTATAGACCATATAAAGAGATGCACTTAAATTATCAAAACTAAATACGGCTTGGTTTAAGTTTTCATACATGTTTAATTGAAAAAAAAATAGAAGCTAACTATATTTATTCCTTACGATATATTGCAAGACGCTAATACGAATGATAGGAGTTATATGAAGTTAGGCGGCGGGTGAGGACGGGGGCCGGGGGCACTGATCCTTTCTTCCAATCTTCTTTGTCTTTGTTGGTGACGCCCCTGGGCTGCGTGACGGGACGCTCGGTGTTGATCTGCCCATACGTCAGGTGGCGCTCGTCGGCCGGCTTCAGGATCTGGAAAGAGCACATCAGCGTGTCGTCTATTTCTCGCCCCAGCCGGTAGTATCCTTGTCTGGGTCGGACCACAGCAGGTCGCGGAGCAGCCTTGTCGGAGCAACCGGATCTGCTCCGTGAACTGGAGGTCAGAACTCAGGTCGCCGTGACAGCAGAAGATCTTCTCGTCAAATATAGTTATTACGATTACTAAAATATATGTAGTTATTATTAATACCTTTTAATTAAAGAGGAGTTTTACTAATTAAAATATAACATAATAAAAAAATATATTAAAAACTCTTTTATTCATTTTTTTTCTTTATGGATATCTACCTATAAAAAAACCATTATAAATAATAAAGCAAATATCTTGTTAAACTCATAAAAGAAGTCAAATATTGTATATACTCGTACCATATGTACTCATATGTAGATACTGCGTTTTTACTTACCACAATTACTTGATAAACATTCAAAATTGGTAAATAAAAACACAGTAAAAACAGAAAAATGCAATTTTTAACAGATATTGTTATTTTGTACAAGCTTTATCGCAATGATAATAGAGAATAATTGTCTGCGAGTATTTTTTCAAAAAATCAGTACATTAGGCCAATTGTTAATATGCTAAAAGGTTAAATAAAACTCGACTCTTCGATCTGAAGAATGACTCCGCGGTAATACTGTGCAATACAGAGCTGTGATCCGAGAGTACACTATTTATTATATGTAACTAATTATTGTAAGGTATATACTATTAAGTTCTTATATTAAATGTGCCTAGTGATAACTTAATAAATAATGCTTTTTCTTGCTTAACTTAATGTTGTTTTTACAATCTATTTTAAATTTATTAATTGCTGTAATTTTGATTGGTGCCGGCAGAGCATTATGACATTTCATCCCATTATAAAATGAACTGTTTTGCGTATAGGCTTTGTTTTTTTTCGGTATTCTAATCTCCTTACATTTTCTTCTATTATCATCATTAATCATTGCATTCAATGTCAGCATTTGTTTCACTGTTAGCCAATTTAATTCTACATTTTAATATCTCTTTGCTATTAGTATTTATTCGTATTGTTCTATTTTGGAGAATTTGTTTTGTTCTCTGCCGTTACATAAGAAAAGTATCGTTGAGAAGTAGTTATTCGTTTCGTTATTTTAAAACCTATTTTTCTTTCTGTATTGTGCCGAAATTCAAATAAAATATTAAAATGTGTAAAATCCCATCAGGGCAGTAATAATTAATAAATAAATAAATAAATAAGGTATACTAAAAACCATGTCATCATATTAGGTACATCAATAACATCACAACCACTGCCTCATGTTAAAAAAATATATTTATTGCCATTTTGAAGTCCGTGTACCTTAAGTAAAAAATGTTTACCTCAGAAGAAGGTAGTTCTGGTATTATCATAGGTTGGTTCTGCCTCTTGGAGAAGTATAAAGCCTGTACTCCCTAGCTCCGCTGAAGTTATCTGGGACATAAAGTAATACGTTCCAGAACATCGGGTTTACAAATGTGCCCATGGAGCAGCTTATGTGATGCTAACGCCATTGCAATTTTTCTTCTAACATCTAAATGATCTAGCATTCCAGCAAGAAAATCCGAGGGACATAGCAGAGGATAGTACCCAACACTCGCATATAAATGCAATACTTTTATCATAAATTTGACGCATTCTTTAATTATTCCCTTTTTTTTTAATGGTTCATTTTTCTTAAGATAGGTTTGGCTTTTCAGCCATTATGGACTGCACGCCACTGCTCCATGCATACTCCTTCGGAGACTCGGCATTATTATTAGTAAAAATATTTTATGTAGCGGATTTCTACTCAAGACGCCTTCAGATATAAGTATGTCGACTTTTGTTATACGGCCGCATATCCTCTCTGCCTACTTACTTTAAAAATGACGACATACAGTAGAAGCAATCCTTTAGGGGTCAACTGTCCGAGGGATCAACTGTCGGAGGGATCAACTTTCGGCCATCTGTCGGGGTCAATTGTCGGGGACTCAACTATCTATATCTATCTATCTATCCTATCTGCATACTTATTTTACAAATGACCACTATTGTACAGTAGAAACAATCCTTTATGGTCAACTTTCCGAGGGATCAACTGTCGGAGGGATTAACTGTCAGGCGGATCAACTATCGGCGGGCCATCTGTCGGGGGGTCAATTGTCGGGGGATCAACTATCTCTATCTATCTATTTATCCTATCTGCATACTTACTTTACAAATGATGACATACAGTAGAAACAATCCTTTAGGGGTCAACTGTCCTAGGGATCAACTGTCGGAGGGATCAACTGTCGAATGATCAACATTCATTAATTTTAGTTTCTGTTACTGAACGTGTTAAATAAAACCGAATATTAATTTTATAACCATATATAATAAGTTCTGTTACGCAACAAAAGGATGACCCTAAGTTAAATCCTAACTCCTCGTCATAACAAATAGCTGGGCAACCAATTACGACGTTTCCCTCAAATGTTCACAGTTATCAACCAATCAGGTGATTTTGCCGCTCAAACCAACCAATGAGGTCTAAAACAATCATTACCAGCAGATATAACAGGAAGCGACTCCCGAGCGCCCGCTGCTGGTCGGCCGGACACATATGTTCACCACGCATTCCAGTGTAGGACCTACTACCGATCGGATCAGCGATCCGTCAGCAGCGACTCTGTAAGAGTTCGTGGCTTAAGTGCTATTTTGTCAACCAAATCTTTAAGGCAATGTATTTCGCATGCGGGCTTGAAGCCCGTAGCTAGTCGTGCTCTTTTACTATGAAACACCTAAGATGGTGACTCATAACCTAAAGACTATCTTAAACTCGGTATGGCGATGACCAGCTCTAGTGGCCCAGCACGCAGCTCACGCCGCCGGACAGACCACCCCATGTTAGCTGTTCTAACCTATCCCCTGTTATGTGTTGTACTCGCCCTTGACATTTGCTATTCCCGGTTATAGACTTCCATCAGAGAGAGAGGATTTAGGTTAACTTCATGTCAGAAATGGGACCTTTCTACTAATTACTCCATTGTTCATAACCTGCAATGTCCGTTCTCTTCATACAATAAATTCCGATACTGAAAGTATTACCTTGACTCATTTAACGTAGCTTAGAAACACCTCAAACCCAATTATAAGACCGCGGTAGATCCATTAACCCTGAGGGAGAGAAAGCCTCATGCTGTTATCGAATCTGAGCTAACCGATGTCTGGACAAAGACACCCTACCTAAGAGGCCATCACCAGGGTAAGTCACGCTGATATTATTGTCTCCTCTATCCATTTGTAATACCTGACCTTCCTCCTGCCCAACATTACCTGTAATCCAACACAGTCGTCCAACGAGGGGCTTCATTCCGTAATCCAACACTGACGCCCATCTTGGTGCATTCTCTCCTACCCAACCTTCCTCCTACCCCATTCCGTAATCCAACAGTTCTCATAATAATAAATGCTTACAAATATATTTTGAGAGTTATGTGTTACGGTTTTTAAATAAACGACCGACAGCGCTATCTATCGGAATTCAATTGAAACACAGTTGTTTTCTTTTTGAAAACACGTATCGATGAACGGCTGACAGATTTTTAAATTATTCACATGTTTAAAAAAACATACCTAAAGGCACATTCTGCAAGGTTTACATTCATATGACAAACAGATGTTTCGTTGTAATGAGTGGTTGCAGATGCATTAGTATTTCGTTCGACTAATTGATTTTTATTTCGGAAAACATTGTCATTAAAAAAACGTGTTTACTAGTCAGTGTGGCCTTATATTAGTGATTTTATTATTTTCATGACTTATCTATGGTTAGTTGTAATTTTCCGGAAAGATATGATTTTAAAAATTGACTATGGATTGTGTTAAATGTTTTCTTTCAGGCGTGATTTTATTCCAAAATTTCGATGTACGACGTTAAACTTGCGCGGTCGCCCATCTACAAAATACATATTTATAATGTAGAAAGAATTCAAAGAAAATTTTTACCTTTCTTAAATTTTAAAGTTAACATACCTTTAAAGCACATAAATTACTCATCGTTAATGAATATTCAAATATTCCAACTTTAGAAACAGGCGGAAAATTAACAACCCAACCTTTTTATAAAAATTATTAAATTGTAAATTTGATTGTTCTGTACTGCTGCATTTAATCAACCTTTACATACCTAAACCAACTACATTCAAAGATTAACATTTTACATATACATATATATCCCGTTCCTACTATAGTTTGCATTACCAATTCAATACTTACACAGTCTTGGTAACAAATACGTAAATGATATGGATGTATTTGACAATCTAAAATAGGCAAATTTCAAAAAAGTATGAACGAATTATTTCTGCCTAGTTTATAAATTATTGTTAACTACAACTTTTTACATTATTTACTCATTTGTTATTAATGTTAATATTAACTTTGTGGATACTGAATAATTTTTCTTTCTGTTTCTTTATATTCCTCTGTATTTTCAGCTTTGTTGCAGTTTTTTTCTTCTTTTTTTCTGTTTCCTTATATTTCTACGTTTAGCTATGGAGCTTTTTTTTCTTTTTTTCTATTTCTTTATATTCCTGCGTATTTTTAGCTTTGTTGCATTTTTTTCTCTTTTTTTCTGTTTCCTTATATTCCTTTGTATTTTCAGCTTTGTTGCATTTTTTTCTCTTTTTTTCTGTTTCCTTATATTCCTGCGTATTTTTAGCTTTGCTGCAGTTTTTTTCTTCTTTTTTTCTGTTTCCTTATATTCCTGCGTTTAGCTATGGTGCTTTTTTTTTCTTTTTTTCTATTTCCTTATATTCCTGCGTATTTTTAGCTTCGGTGCAGTTTTTATCATCTTTTTTTGTCTGTTTCCTTATATTCCTGCGTTTAGCTATGGTGCTTTTTTTTCTTTTTTTCTATTTCCTTATATTCCTGCGTATTTTTAGCTTTTGTGCAGTTTTTTTCTTCTTTTTTTCTGTTTCCTTATATTCCTGCGTTTAGCTATGGTGCTTTTTTTTCTTTTTTTCTATTTCCTTATATTCCTGCTTATTTTTAGCTTTGCTGCAGTTTTTTTCTTCTTTTTTTCTGTTTCCTTATATTCCTGCGTATTTTTAGCTTTGCTGCAGTTTTTTTCTTCTTTTTTTCTGTTTCCTTATATTCCTGCGTTTAGCTATGGTGCTTTTTTTTTCTTTTTTTCTATTTCCTTATATTCCTGCGTATTTTTAGCTTCGGTGCAGTTTTTATCATCTTTTTTTGTCTGTTTCCTTATATTCCTGCGTTTAGCTATGGTGCTTTTTTTTCTTTTTTTCTATTTCCTTATATTCCTGCGTATTTTTAGCTTTTGTGCAGTTTTTTTCTTCTTTTTTTCTGTTTCCTTATATTCCTGCGTTTAGCTATGGTTCTTTTTTTTCTTTTTTTCTATTTCCTTATATTCCTGCGTATTTTTAGCTTTGCTGCAGTTTTTTTCTTCTTTTTTTCTGTTTCCTTATATTCCTGCGTATTTTTAGCTTTGTTGCAGTTTTTTTCTTCTTTTTTTCTGTTTCCTTATATTCCTGCGTTTAGCTATGGTGCTTTTTTTTCTTTTTTTCTATTTCCTTATATTCCTGCGTATTTTTAGCTTTGCTGCAGTGTTTTTCTTCTTTTTTTCTGTTTCCTTATATTCCTGCGTATTTTTAGCTTCGGTGCAGTTTTTATCTTTTTTTTTTGTCTGTTTCCTTATATTCCTGCGTTTAGCTATGGTGCTTTTTCTTATTTTTTTCTATTTCCTTATATTCCTGCGTATTTTTAGCTTTTGTGCAGATTTTTTCTTCTTTTTTTCTATTTCCTTATATTCCTGCATATTTTTAGCTTTCGTGCATTTTTTAATTTTTCAAGTGTAAACTTTAATTGCATGTTTTCTATTTTTAATTAGTTATGTGATTTAAAAATGATGTATTTGTATATAAAAGCCCTCCGGGAGGTTAAATAATAAATTAAAAATTTAAATAAAATAAAAAATCAAACTTATTTCTTATACTTTAAATCAATTACGTTGCACGCCATAATTATGTTAAATAAAACAACAACTCGGATTTAAATCTTTTCTTGGCGACGAAGGGTGGTTCTGAAACCGGTCAACAGTTTAAATGAATGCAATTATTAAAATACGGTTGTGTTTAATATGATAATTATTAAAAAAAATTGTAATTATTTGTATACAACGATAGCAATTAATAACGTGTTCGTATATTTAACCGGTTTAAAACAGTTTATGAAATGTTTGTTTCTTTCAATTGAAATATTTCAAACAAATTTAATTGAACATGATTTTATCTATTAAAAAACCTTTGTAACTATCTTATTTTTTACACTTATTTTTTTGGACCAGGTCGGTTTCACCTCACAACAGACATCTTCAGACTAGTACAATTTAAAATATTGTAAATCTAAGGTATGTGTATTACATTTATGAGTGAGAAATTTGTTTTATTTCTGACGGAACGGCTTTGCAATTATATTTGGAATAAGATGTGTAAAATTGAAAACATTTCTCAATAAGATTGAAGAATTTTGTTACTTGTACTTGTGCCACAATTAAGGCCATGTAACCTGTAGTATAATTAAATTAATGTTTGACTATTTGTACAACTTTTGTGCGAAATCGCCTTAAAAATTGGGTGAAAAAACCTTTAAAATACTAATAAATTAATTTAATATTATTTTGTATTTGCCATTTTATTGATATACGCATTCGAAAGTGATGCTTGCTTCATCATGTAAAATAAACAGAATACTAAAAAATAATAATGTCAAGTATAGATAAATATAGAACACAATAATATAAGAAGAGATAAATTGTAAACATAAACAATAATTGATTAAAGTGGTAGCTAATTAATCAAAAATGTAAATATGAAAATAAATTCAAGGGATAACTATTTTTTTTAAAGTTGATAATTAATTAAATTTAATTCACTATTAACGCTATCCCTTAACGTGAACTTATTTTCATATTAATATTAATAGTAAAAACAATGTTTTTTTTTTTAATTTATATAAATTTCTTATTCAATGATTTATGATAATTTTTTAAAACTTTTTTGATTAATTACTTACCGATTTTTTTTCATATTTATAATTTGTCTATTCTTATGTTATTGTGTTCCATATTTATTATGTGTATATACTTGACATTATTATTTTTTAGTATTCTATATATTCCCGATGAGGAAAGCATCGCTTTCGAAACATCTGTGTATATTAATAAAGTGGTAAATAGAAAATAATCTTAAACTAATTTATTAATATTGACGCTACAAAGTGAATTCAAATCTTTGGTGGAAATTATAATTAAAAATAATAAATTTATCACTTGAACATTATACCTAGAGAACCTGGAATTCATAACATATTGACAGATGTCACGGGCCCTGAATCTGTTCTACAAAGAGTAAAACACTTATGCCAAAGTGCCAATGAACCGTAAAAATAGGTCAATGAGCGAATTAATTGGCGAAAGATCTAACATTCCAAAACTTTATCCTCTGTCTATATCAAATAACGATGTAAAATCAAGAAACTTGACTATTCCCTCCTTTTACTCCCAAGTCCCAAAGGTAAACAGTTCTCGCAGTCAGTAGATGAAAACTAAAGAGTTTTTATCTCGTTACGACCTTTAGAGAAATCGCGAAGCGCTCACTTTCGCCTTCTTTACTAAACCGTGTTTATCTTTTCAAAGAATTCTTAATTTAACAGATTGTCGGGCAACGTTCATGAGACGTGACAGAGAATCCGAGACGGGTACCTTTTTAGGAGCTTTACGTCTGGAATATACAGACAGGTTATAAGGTTTTCAAGGAAATGCCATCATTCATAATAAGAGCGCGCGCGGGATGAGAAATGCGCAAGGAAAACGCGTTAATTACGGTGGCTGTGAAAACCATCCCTGATGGTTACACTTATTATTTTAATGTTCACTTTGAAGTAATTAACATTTCGTGTAACTTGAGATCGGATCTTTTTATGCGAATACCGGGCAAGGGTCTTCTGCCTCTAACTGTCCGACTATGGCATCCCAATTAGGGTACGCTGTGAGGCTGACGGGAGTGGGTAAAGGGAGGAAAGGAAATGAGAGAGGGAAAGGTTGGAAAAAACCTGGATATTCAGATCTGATGATGGTCATCATCTGACCAAACACGACTTATACTTTTTTCTTTGTAAAATATAATGTAAATCAAATTTAATATTGTTATTATTAAGTTCAGCGAGTATTGGAGTTTTTATTATTGTGACCATTTTAAAACTGCGATTAATCCACATTACGGCCACTTATTTACACGATTTTATTTATTCCCACCCAATCCTGATGTACGGGTGTTTAAAATGATTATTTACTATCGGTAAAACCGATTAAGAAAATAATTAACAAATTCTCC
Source organism: Halesus radiatus (assembly GCA_022606495.2). Classification (NCBI taxonomy): domain Eukaryota; kingdom Metazoa; phylum Arthropoda; class Insecta; order Trichoptera; family Limnephilidae; genus Halesus; species Halesus radiatus. The sequence goes on from JAHDVE020011872.1 coordinate 9,006, forward strand.
ATTTCGTGAGGTTCGTACATTTGTGATGTATTTTCCCCGTATTTATATGACAATGTTTTCTTAATTGATTTATTTAAATGTATTATATTGTTTTGGAAGTGTGAACTTTCTGAGAAGTGGATTCCTTTGCAAAACATCAATAGATTTCAAGTCTTTGGATTGTATGAGAATGTTCTACACTTCATTAGTTGCAAGTCAAGTGAACTATACTTTACCTATCGTCGTATAAAGTACACTCTGACAATATAGAACGGGTTCACCACATATTTCTTAGGTATTGTTAAATAAGGAATTATACTGAATGTAGGAATGCGGGAGAAGGAGAGGAGGAAGGGTGGGCAAGTGCAGTTACGGGAGACAGAACATTCGTACAGACTTACCCGGTGAGGGGTGTCCCTCCAGGGAGCTCGGCTCTGGACCTTTGACTAGCTCAGTTTTGGCAGGCCAGGGAGCTCTTCTGCAGGGTCGTAGGCCGACAGGCAGTCTTATAATTGGGAACTGGACTCAAATACTTTGTCAAATGAAACTACCGAATGCTTTCAGACTCAGTGTTTAATTCAGAGGCAGGTACAGACATGGTGAGTATAGATATGGTAAACAGTAGGCTAACCTAACCTCAAATGAATGTTACGGGCAATTTCTCTCTGATATCCTCCAAAACGGGAATGTAAACTGGGACTTGAATAAGTTACAACACAAACAGGGGGAAATGTAAAAACAGCTCACGGTTTAGGTTGTAGTGGCAATTGGGGTCTCCGTGGAAGCAATTATTAGCCACCCAAGATGGTCGCTCGCGTGCTTCTCTCCGAGACGTAGTTGGCGGGTCCGGGAGTCCATCTCCAGAGCGGGCGAGGGAGCGTGCTTCCGAGGTCAGTTCCGGGCGATGAATGAGCGTGTCTCCGAGCAGAGCGGGAATGCCGCGTCCGTGGGGTGTTGTTTGCGGCCGTGTGTGGCGCTGGTGTTGTCATACGAGAGGCTAGTACCCCTTTTTAGGAGTT